>BDUI01001601.1:83667-112023 GCA_002335545.1 Apodemus speciosus | reverse complement strand
TCACACACTTGTCTTTTTTTTTTAATGGGGGGTGGGTTTTTTTGTTTGTTTTTGTTTTTGAGACAGGGTTTCTCTGTGTAGCCTTGGCTGTCCTGGAACTCATTCTGTAGACCAGGCTGGCCTCGAACTCAGAAATCTGCCTGCCTCTGCCTCCCAGAGTGCTGGGATTAAAGGCGTGCACCACCACTGCCGCTGCCACCACCACTTCCTGGCCCCTTCACACACTTGTACTTCTCCATTGTCCAGAACAGTATGTGATGTTCTGTATCCATGTGGACTCTCAGAGAGAGAAGGACTCACTATGTAGCCCAGGCTGGCTCCAAACTCAATCCTCCTGGTTCTATCTCTCAAACGCTGGACTTATAGGCCTGGGTCACCCCATCTGACTGTAATTTCTTTTTTAACTTTAAATTGTAGCTTCTAAATGAGAGGTGATGCCATTCGAGTTTGAAAGAATTTTAGAAATCTATGATGGCATCAACAAAAGGAATAACTGAAGAAAACTTTTGGCACTTCAAAGTGTGAGGTCTAAAATTGGAAAGCAGCCCTACTAAACTTTCACACAGCTGACAACAGGCACTCAGTATTCCTCCAGCACAGCCACCATACAAACTGAGGGATGCTTGCTCTTCCTTCTGGTTAGAATTTTCCAAGAGTTCTTCGGCATGCCGGGAAATCTCAACAGCAGGGGCAGTAGTGTTTTTGTGATCAAAGCTGCCACTGTGGACCACCGGCATTAGTCTACATCTTGAGCTGTCACCTATAGTGATGTTATGATAAAGTGTCGGAATACTTTATTATGTTTTCTGATGCTGCCATACCTGAAGGTTTGCTCTGTGAAATGCATGTTATTTTATTAGGTATTTCTTTTATTTCTCCTTTCTAGTAATCATAACATTTATTAAAACTATGTACAGAGGTAAATGGTATCACCTGTAAACTTCATTTCAAGCTAGTACAGGAAGCTACTGAATACATTAAAAGGAGACTACCGGGGTTTCGACTGCTGTTTGAAGTAACTAAGCCTTAGCATATGATAATATATCTTTTCCAGTCCCAAAGCAGTTATTCTGTCTGCCTACTATGTGATACAAGAGTGATTATCATATTCATGTGGCTTCAAGACTATAAAGATTGTTCAACCCCGCCTTAGTCTCTGCCATCTGTGGCCTACAATAACAATTTCATCCATTTTCATGATAACAATTCTGAGAGCTTGGACATTCATTCTGTGAAATATTTGATGCCCTCTTAGAAAAAATAATCAAAAAGGCCAGTGAACCAAATCTTTTTTTTTAAAGATTTATTTATTTATTGTTTTATTTCTTCGACTTATTTACTTATTTAGTACACTGTAGCTGTCATCAGACACACCAGATGAGGGCATAGGATCTCATTACAGATGGTTGTGAGCCAATGTGGTTGCTGGGAATTGAACTCAGGACCTCTGGAATAGTAGTCAGTGCTCTAAACCACTGAGCCATCTCTCCAGTCCCCAGTGATCAAATCTTGAAGAGAATTTCAAAGTGAAGAGAATCCAAGTTGCCTTGAGTTTAGAATTTTCCCTGGAGGAACTTGGAAGCAAGCATTAACAAGCACACCTATTTAGTGCTAAGTCATACCCACTGGCATTAAACATCTCAGTAGGAAAAGAAGCAGTTACTGGGATGCATACAGTAACAAAAAAAATAAATATGTAGTTTGAGCTGGTTTCCAATATGAACCTACAGATCAAGTTGTCAACACAATCAAAAAGGAAAATGTATCATCAGTGAGAAACCCTGTAATAAACACACAGGGTTGACCTTTGACAAGATGGCAAAGTAGCTAATGTTTGTTTCTGGTGCTTCCATCTTTCTCTGGTGGCCTTTTCTTTTTTTTTTTTGTTTTGTTTTGTTTTGTTTTTTTTCGAGACAGGGTTTCTCTGTGTAGCCCTGGCTGTCCTGGAACTCACTCTGTAGACCAGGCTGTCCTCGAACTCAGAAANCTCACTCTGTAGACCAGGCTGTCCTCGAACTCAGAAATCCGCCTGCCTCTGCCTCCCGAGTGCTGGGATTACAGGCGTGCGCCACCACCGCCCGGCTTTCTGGTGGCCTTTTCTATCCATAACACCCCTCACAACTGCAAGCCAGAAGCCCTCAGTCAACATGGAATTAACAAGCAGCTTTTGAGATGAGAGTCAGAGATAGAATAATGGCCTAGAGGTGTGCAGAACAGCAAACCTATAACACACAGCTTCAGAGACATCCTCCTTCCAAAACAAAGTAGAAGGAAATAATTGACTCCTGAGAAGTTTTCACACATACATCATAAACAGAAAGACAGACAGCAGACAGATATACCCCACACACAAAAAAAAAATAAGTAAAACAAACAAAAAATATAACAGTTCTTGTTATGGGAAAACAAATGTGTAAACCACCTGCCTTCTCATTAATCAAAGGAAAAGTATCCAAGATTCACTGGAGGCAGTTGAAAGCAGTAGTTCTGGCAGTCAGCCTCATCACACAATTTCTGACTTCTGGGGAATCCTCCAGTTAATTCTCAGTTACTAAAAAGCATGATCAGGCCAGAACAATGAAAAGCCTGAAGATTATTTTTTAAATAACAAATTAATGGAAGGTATAAAATGAGGAATAAGTATTTAACAAGATGATTCTAGATTGTTTTTACAATGTCTGTTTTAAGAGTTTATTTTACAATCAGATCAATGCCAGGTGTGGTAACACATGCCTATAATCTCTATTCACAAGGGTGAGGCTGGAGGATTGCTGAGTGCTTGTGGTCAATCTGAGTGACATAGAGAATTAAGGACCACCCTAGGCTATATAGCAAGATCCCACCTCAAAAAGAATCAGAATGCTTGCATATAAAGACAAATGACCTTTAAACGTTTTACTTTGTAAACTTGCCTAAAACATTAAGAGATCGTATTAGTTATTTGTCTCTCTGCTGTGGCAAAATACCTGACAAACACAACTTAAGGGAGAAAGGTTTATTTTGTTTGATGCACAGTGAAGAGGTTGCACCATTACGGCAGGGAAAGGGAGATGGCAGGAACAGGAGGTGGCTGGTCACAATCGCATCCACAGTCAGGAAGCAGAGAGCAATAAATGTTGATGCCTATCTAGCTTTCTCTTTTTATGCAGTTCAGAACCCCGGCCCATAGAAATCTGTCACCCACAGTTAAGGTGGGTCTTCCCACTTCAATTGACATGATCGAGAAAATCCTTCATCAGCATGCCCAGAGATTTGTCTCCTAGGTGATTTTGGATCCCATCAACCTGGCAACCAGGATGCACTGTCACTGAACTTCTATTTAATTTATTTAATTTTTAATTTTTAGAAGATACTTGGTGTCTGTCTTTTGTTGTTTTGACACAGAGTCTCGCAATATAGCTCTGGCTATCTTGGAATTCCCTATGCAGACCAGGGTGGCCTCAAACTCACAGAGATCCTCCTGTTTCTGCCTTCTGAGTGCTGGGATTAAAGGCGTATACCACCATGTCCAGCCTATTTTTTAATTTTTATTTTTATTTGGAGGTGGGGTGGGGTGAGACAGAATCTATGTAGCCCTGGTTGGCCTTGAACTCATCCTGTAGGCCAGGATGGCTTTGAACTCACAGAGATCCACCTGCCCCTGTTCCAGGATGCTGAAATTAAAGACATGCAACATTACACAGGACCTCTGATTTTTATTTTTATATTTTACATTTTCATTTATTTTATTATTATGTATGGGTGTTTTGCCTGCATGTAGATCTGTGCAAAATGTATGTGCAGTGCCCACAGAAGTAAAAAACTGGTCTCAGAATACAGAATCCCTGGGAGTGCGGTCACAGTGCCTCCATGTAGGTACTGAGAATCAAGCCTAGGTAACACGGAAGAGCAGCCAGTGATTGAGCCATCTTTCCAGTCCCCTTTTTACTTTTTTGTAATTTGATTGTGTAGTCCTTGAGCATAAACTTTCTTTTTACAACAGTGTTTGGCAAACTTTTCTTTCATGGAGGACTTCAAATAAGCTTTAGTTAGCTCAGGCCAAGTAATTACAAAACCTAAAAATGTATATTCTGTGTAAACGTGTGTAATTCTTACTGGCTAGATAGGCAGACTCTTGGCTAGTACTTTTTTATGTTCTGTCTAGGCTAGCAGTAGCCCTAAGGTATACAGTCAGCAGCATAGCCTTCTATTTCATCATCATTTGCAAGCAGAAGGCAGACCAGCTGATCTCCAACTCCCTCCTGAGCTCTAAAATGCTCAAAGTAGAGTTTAGTATAGGTATGTGCCCTATCTTTGCATTAGAGGACTCAAAATACCCTATTTAGAGTTTTCCTTGAGAGTAATGTTTTTACCTTAATAATTATAAACAGGAGAGTAGAAAATGTTTCATTTTTCCTCCCCCTGTAGGAAATCTTTTGTGGGTAAAATATTCACCAAGGTAGGTAAAGCTCAGAATATCCACAAATTGATAACCTCTCCAGAAGAGCAAGGGTTAAGGCACTGGTTACTGGAAGGAGAGTGTATGCAATGAAAGGCACATTTGTCTCTGCCTCCACAAATATCTAGAGTGTGTCTGTTGGGAACAAGAGTTGTTCCGGGTCAGTATATTCAGTGCTATCAGAAGTGTCGCCTTCTATTTGATTTCGAGAACTGTCAGGAAAGTACGTAACAGCAATTGTGACATGAAACGAGAGTATTCCTAAGCTTGATTGTCCCCATTCGTGCTAATTTGAGATAGATGCACATTTTGGTCTGTGTAGCACTTTGCAAATCAGAGTACTTTGATAGTCGTGCTGACTAAATGAAGTTTTTTAAATGCAGATTATTTGCACAGTGAACCTTTGGCTAAAGAAGTAGTATATTTTCTGAACATTGCCCAACACTTATAAATGTATCATCTAAAATGGTTCAACTTCAGTTTCTTGATAAAAATCCTGCGGCCTAAGACATCTTGGGACCACTCCCTTAGCAGTTTTTTAGGAGAAAATGACAGCTTAGACGGGAAACTCGGGCTATAAAGGTACACAGGAAGGTCACTTCAACTGTGTGACTGGATCTCATTCCCCTTCTGTGCCTCTGTCTTCCTGTCTTATTTCATTTTCTGCTGCTATGAGAAAACAGCCAAACCTGGGTAAATTAGAAAGAATGGAAGTTTAATCTGCTCGCAGTGCTGGAAGCTGGAGACCAATCCAGTTCTTCGAGGCTGGGATTTCACTCCCATAAGAATCACCCCACCACCTCTCAGAGCTTGTTACACCGCGGACCACATTTCAACGGGAGTTTTGAAGGGGACAGACTACAGGAAATCCATAGCACCGCCTGGTTAAGAGGGCCTGAGTCTGAAAGGATATTCTAAATATAACTGAAGGCTGTATTTATGTGGTCAGTGTGGAGTATGTGTATACTTTCAAGGAAGGGCTAGTGGAAATAACACACAAGAGGGCCTAAAAGACAGTTGTAAATCAGCACCATCCTGCATATGAAGTGTGCATGGGAGCTAAATTCAGAAATTATTCCAGAAAACTGCAAAGAATTTACCCTCTAGAACATGGGGTGTGTCACAGATCAAATAAAGACCTCCTCCATCTTAATCTATTTTGTGCTGCTATAACAAATCATGTGGGACCAGATAATGTATAAATAATGGAAATGTATTTCTTATAGTTCTGGAGGCTGAGAAGTCTAAGATTAAAGCACTGGTGTCTGGCTCCTAGTGAGAGCCTATACATTAATCCTCCTTTGCTGCAGATCTGAGACAGAGCAGCAATGTCATGACAGAGGATAGCCGCTCACATCTAGGAAGCAAAGGTGCTGAATGAGGGGCCTGAGGCAAGCTTAGCGCCTAAGACTCACTTCCAGTGATCTGCATCTTCCACCCAGGGCTCATCTTCTAGTTTCCATGCTGTCCCAATAATGCCGTCAAGTAGAGAATATATCTATGGATTGATCCACTGATGAAGAAAGAGTTCATGGTTGTGTCAGTGATTAGACTTAGCAACCTCGGGACCAAATAAATCTTCAACACTTGAGCCTTTGGGGAGACACTTCTTATGCAAACTACAATAACCAACTTCCTGTGCTGAGTCCTCGTGAGGCAGAAGGCGAAAGGTGAAAAAACAAACAATGTACTGCTGTGGAAGAAGAGTGGAAGAGAGCACGTTCCTTTTATGCTGACATTATTAGTCCATTCACAAGACCGGAGCCCACGCTTTGCAATACCATTGTACTGAAGATTACATTTCTGAACCAGGAACTGGCCTGTGGGCTATGGGAACATTCAGACCACAGCAATCCTCCCAGATAGCCATTTCCTAATGCTGCAAACCTGTCACTGCATTCTCTTAGGGTGGCAGGAGACTTTGCAGATATCATTAAGTTGGTGATCTGGAGATGGGAAGATTTTCCTGGATCATGTGGATGGACTCCAACTCCTTAGAAGAGGGAGGCAGGAAAGTAAGGATGGGAGAAGCTGTGACATGGTGGTGGCTGTCGGAGTGGCGCTGGTCTGAAAGGAACACAGGCAGCGTCAAGAACCCTGCAGTCTGAAGGTTCTGCTGCCTTCTTCAGCAGCATTTGATGGAGGATTGTTTGCACATCTGTGATAGATAAAAGTAAACCCTATTGCTTTTTTTAAAATTGTAAACCATGTATCAAGTTTCTGGTCAAAATTGTGTAGAATAACTTAACCATAATTTCATTCTATTAACTAATACGAATGCATTTCTTATGCACACTTATGTTGAAGTAAAGTTCTAAAAGTAAACAAAAAAAACAAAACAAGAAAAAGAAGTCTGCAGTCACTAAGGTGGGTCCTCCCTCTGCTGGTTAGCTGTCAACCTGACACAAACTAGAGCCATCTGAGAGGAAGCAATCTCAGCCGARAAACCACCTCCATCAGACTGGCATCTAGGCAAGCCTGAGGGGCATCTTCTTGATTGAGTATTGACTGATGCAGAAGGGCCCAGCCCTGGGCTGTGGTTTGTGGCTCCGTGTTTGTATAAGAAAGCAGGCTGAAGAGCACCAAGCCAGTAAGCAGCACCCCTGAGTGGCCTCCAGGTTCCTGCCTTGTTTGAATTCCTGTCCTGGTTTCCCACAGTGATGTAGTTGTAAGCTGAAATAAATCCTTCCTTTCCCAATCTGCTTTTAGTCATGGTTTTTTATTACTGCAATGGAAAACCTAACTAAGACATCCCCCCAGAGCTTCTAGAATGAATAAGGTCCTTTGTATTCCTTGATATATTTTCAAGTTTATTTTATTTTTATTTAACAGTAATTGTGCGTGTTTTAGGTACAGTGTGATGTTTTGCTATGTGTATGCACCACAAAATGATCAAATCAGAAATTTAACATTTTTCTAGTTAAAACATTTAAAATATTATCTCAAAATATTTATCTATTTTGACTTGCTCCATTTCTGACCTGCGCTAGTTCACAACCTCTTAAGGGAAACTGGTAGCCCCTCACTCTAAGGAGGCTACCATCGGGATGCCAAACTTAGTGCAGACACATAGTGCCCTGCAGCCTAGAACTCCTGGATTCAATTGAGCCTCTTACAACAGCCTCCCTAGTACCTGGAATTACAGGTCTGTGTCACCATGGCTGGCCCCTTTAGCTCCTTTGAAATGTAAAATTTTTATTATTATTATTATTATTATTATTATTATTATCACCATCATCATCTATGTCCACTGTGCAGTAGGCCATCAGAAAATACCTCCACTATATAACTAACACTGTGTTCCAGTTGGCCATTTTCCATACGCCTGTTCACAGCCTTTGATTTTAGGTCTTCTGACCTCTAGAACTGTGAGATAATAAATGTCTTGATTTARAACAGCCATCAAGTTTGTGGCCATGTGTTATAGCAGCTATCAGAAACTAACACAGGAGGAATAAACAATGGTTTCAACTCAACAGACATGGCTTCATGAGACCACTCTGGATAATGAATGGTAGAAGTACTCAAAGAGTCAGCTACCTTAAAGACTTTCCTACTATTGGCTGGAAGTGATCCTAGAACTGACGACTCCCTGGTGAGCAAATGGGCATGAGCTCTTCCAATATGGAATTTATAGGCATGAGGGAAGGACTGACAGTAAGCCCAAAGAAGACCTTCTCTTGAAGGTCTCAATGTGCTGGAGAGGAGGAATATATAGTGCTACGAAAGGAATTAGAAGGAGACCCAGTTCGATCAGGTAGTTGGAAGAATTCTCTGACATGTGATGTTTAATTCTAAGGATGAATAGGGATTACCAATTTTGTGATTGAAGGTGAAAAGAGTATTTATGTTTCTGACAAAATGAAGACTATGGCCAAAGGCTGCAGGTGGGAAAAACAGGTAAGAAGAATTGAAACTATGAGTAGGATAATAACACTTGGGATGAGGAGAAGCAGAGGATTCAGGAGAGGGACAGGACATAGAACTGAGAGCTTTGATGGTGGATAGAATGTAAGTTAGGTTTCAAGAGTAATTTGTTGGCTCTTATTTTACATGCCTGGTCAGCGGACGCCACAGTTCTTAGGAAGGAAGCCATCCTGCAAGAGAAGGCTATGAGTAGGAGCACTCATGGTCATATACAGCTTGAAGGAATCACTGAGGCTTTGGCATGGAAGAGGCATTTGGAAGTATATGAATGGCCAGAGGCATTTGGAAGTATACGAATCAGCAAATGGCAAAATGGACTCAGAGGAAGAGTAGGGATGGTCTACTAGAGAGAAGCAAGAAAGAAAGAGGCCAAGGACCAATCTCTAAGCCACCTTTAGAAGCAGCAGAAAATGCTGGGCGGTTGTGGCGCATGCCTTTAATCCCAGCACTTTGGAGGCAGAGGCAGGCGGATTTCTGAGTTCGAGGCCAGCCTGGTCTACAGAGTGAGTTCCAGGACAGCCAGGGCTACACAGAGAAACCCTGTCTCAAAAACAAACAAACAAACAAACAAACAAAAAAAGAAGCAGCAGAAAAGCAGCAGTCATCAGTAGAAACCAGGCTATGGCCAGAAGCTACAGGTTATTCATCTACCCTTTCTTCTTGGCTGTGGGAGCAAATATGATCAGCTGTGTTAAATTCCAGCCATATTGGGTTGATTGTATCCCCTCAGACTGGTAGTTTTCAATCTGTAACTTTGCTACTGTTATGAATCATAATGCAAATTTCTGTTTTCTGATGTTCTTAGGTGACCCCTGTGAAAGGGTCATTCAACCCCAAAGGGGTCACAATCCACAAGTTGAGAACCATTGCTTCAGATTGAGTCAAAATAACCCTTTCTTCCCTTATGTTGATTTTGTCAGGTATTAGCGCAGCAGTGGGGAAAGTAAGTACAATAGCAGCAAAACTACCACCTTCAGCACATCTGGTACACATTAGTGAGAATGGTATCTGTGGTGATTTGAATAACTTGGCCCATGGGAAGTGTCATTATTAGGAGATGTGACCTTATCAGAGGAGATGTGTCTTTGTTAGAGAAAGCATGTCACTGTGGGGGTGGGCTAGTTTGCTAGTGCTCAGGCTTGGCCCAGTGTAGAGAGCCTCCTCCTAACTGCCTACAGAAGTCAGTCCCTTCCTGGTTGCCTTCTGATTAAGATGCAGGACTCTTCCAGCACCATGTCTGTCTGGGCCCTTCCATGCTTCTTGCCATGATGATAATGGACTGAACCTCTGAACATGTAAGGCAGCCCCAATTAAGTTTTGTCCTTTATAAGAGTTCCCTTGGTCATGGTGTCTGTTCACAGTAATGGAAACCCAAACTAAATGTTTACAGGAAAAGCAGCACAACTGACGAAGGACAGCACATGTGTGCTAACCCCATCAAGAACATTCTCTCTGTCTCTGTCTCCATTTGGGCTTCTGGGACAGAAAAATATTTATTGCATTGCTTATAAACAACAGAATTCACTTCTCATAGTTCTGGAGGTTACAAGCCCAAGTAAATGTGGCTTTTATTTCCTCAGAAATAAGGAAGATAAGAGCCAGTTGAGCCCAGAACATTTCTTTCTTTGTTCTAACTATCCCTAGGCCTAGTTCTGGAAGCTTCTAGCCTCTGAACAATCTAATCTTCCTCAAGCTAGGACCTTGAAGGCTTCAGCGTCCAGCCTCCATCTACTGACCTTGGCCTAGAATGTTTCAATCTCTGACACTACAGAATAAGTTCACTCTTTACAGCTCTGTCTGCACTCAGGCTGACTGGTTCAACTCAGCTGTTTAGGCTCAAACTTCTCTCCAATCTGACTGGTTTAATCTGGCTTCTCTTTGGGCCTCTGACTGAACTGCCCTGTTTAGAAAGTCTACCTCTGAACTCCACAGATGGAACTGCTCTGACCCCACAGACTGCACGAACTGAACTGAATTGCATGAACTCAACTCCCCCCTCTCTTCCTACACTGCTCTGAAGTAGCCTCTCTTTCCTGTCCTTGTGAGAGTTGGGCCTATCCTATCTCTGTCTCATTCTGTCAAGTCTTTCTCTGATTTGTCACTTTGTCTGCCCCTCGATTAGATGTCATTGTTTAGGATTAAAGGTGTGTTTGTATTTCATCCAGGGCAATTAAAGATTTTACTAAGGATTTTCCTATATTCCACCTGGATCACACAGACCTAGATCTTTTGATGTGATCCCTCGCCAGGGTAGCCATATTGCTGGATTAAAATTCCTCTGCCTTGAAGATCAAGGTGCCAGCAGGTCTGATGTTTGAGGAGGCCCTGGTTTTTCACAGACAGAGTTGGGCTTCACAGACAGAGCTGGATTCACTCATGGTGAAAGGGAAATAGTAGCTATCTAGAGTCTCTTTTACATGAGCACTAACTAAAATCATGAGAATTCAGACTGCATTACACTGCAGGTGGAGACTTCAGCATATGTACTGGGGTCAAGGCACAGACGTTCAGACCATAGCACCATGCCTCCCTATATAATTGTCTTTTCCAGACCATCACTGATTTTTCTAAGCTCTCTTCTCTCTTACTGCCATGTGTGCTAGGTCTAGGTTAGTCTAAGCTGTATTGTGAACTTATTTGCTCTTTTGCTGACCTCTTCTTATTCTCTTGGTATTGGTGGATAGAATGTGTCTCCAGGGACTCGGAGGTAATAAAGATTTCCCTGCACTCATTTCTTGGGCATGGAAAATACCCGGCTATTCACTGGGAACGTGGCCACACCTGTGCAGACAAAGGACAATAGGATGTTAGGCAAACAAGGTCATGGAGAAATGTAATAAAGGTAAGCCTCCTCACTGTGAGAAGCCAAGAAGGCTGTCAGAAAAGTCCGGGGTTAAAGATTAAGGGAAATAGACAGTGTTGCTTTTTTTTTTTCACTGAAATTCAGCTTGTGCTTGGTCCAAACCATGCACATGAAACACAAGAGTGAAACTTTTCTGTGCTAGAGATGGTATAATGTAACAATGGGAGCAGGTTCAGCTTGGGTTATGATGCCAAACAAAACTTTACGAAAGTGACTTTCTCACTGGAACCAGTGACAACAGAAGTGCTCAGAAGAAAGGAAGAAAGGGTCTGGACAACAGGCCATGCAAGGAGAAACAGAACACAAGCCTGATGTATCATAAGGGTGCCTCGTGTCAGTGAAAAAGAACTGGAGGAATTGCAGAGTAATATCAGAGTTCCAGACTCAGCTTTGAAGAAGATCTTCAATACAAACATAGCTTTTATTTGTGCATTTTGGAGCAGGTATTTCATCTCCTCACTATTTTCTTTCTCCTTTGTGCTTGGAAATTAGTCCCTCAAATAAAATAAAATGGCTTCTTCTTATTCCCTTGGACTTTGCCTAACTCTTCCCTCTGGATCTGTTGAATAAGTTATTGCCTAAGGAACAGTAGCCTCAGGTGAAAGCACCACTGGCACCAGTAAATAATTTATTATTGCAGTCAATGCCCTGCTAATAGACCCGCGGTCTCCTCTTCAGAGGTCAGCTGAAGTTCAACCTTCTCACTTTACAAGTGAAGAAAGATGGAGGGACGGTTCCAAACTCAGAGCCAGGGTGGCAGATCTGAAAGGGGCACATCAGGATCAGATGTTTGTCTACACTTACGCTGTGGTTTGCTGCTTGGATATGAAATCTGGCTGACAGCTGACAGCTGACACTAAACTCATAATAAAGGATTCATTTCTTCAGTATTCAATTTCCAGATGAGAAAGTCAAGACTCAGAGAAGTTAGATAACGTATCTGTTGCCACAGCAACAGTAAATGGCAGAACTGCCTAACCTTGTAGGATGACCAAGTAGGAGTTATGTGTATGTAGGGCTGGTCCTACTCACCAGTGGGGCTCACTAGCAGCCTATGACATGGCCAAAGGTCCAGTGAAAATTATCAACCTGACTTCTCAGAGTCACTGCTAGAAAGAACCAAACCTTGTGGCAAAGGAGCATCCTATTGAGCCATCCAGTTGCTTCTGATAATTTCCCTTTCCCCTGCTCAAAAAGAGATAATCGGGTAGAAACCGCAACCTGATCTCTGGAGAATGAAATGCTACAATGAAAATACACACTGTCTGTCCAGCTCAGAATTGTCTATAGAATGAGAGCTGGAGAGACATCTCAGTCAGTAAATAACTTTCCTTGCAGGCATGAGGGCCTGAGTTTGATCCCCCAGAACCTACATAACAGAGCCTGGTATGGTAATGCACACTTGGAATCCCAGCTCTGGGGAGGTGGAAACAGGTGGATCTCTGGAGATTGCTAACCAGTTAGCCTAACTTATTTGGTGAGTTTCAGGCAAATGAGAGCATATATGTAGTGGGCAACACTTGAGGAACAACAACTAAGGTTCACATCATCTGTAGAATGGGTGGGTCTGTATCTTCATGGGACTGTGATGTTTTTGAAACTTTATCAGCATGCCTTTATAAACCTGGATCAGTATGTCATGTCTGTATTAATTGGGAAACGGGGTGATAGCTGAATAGAATTGATTCCATAATAATCTTAGACTTAGGATACAGAGGTCCATGCCTGGCCTGCCTTAAAATAATGGGTGGTGGTGATGGTGGTGGTGGGTGTACCCTTAGAAGCAGAAGATGGTGTTGGGTGCCCTGGAACTGGAGTTATAGGAGATCATAAGACACCTAAAATAGGTACTAGGAACCAAACTCTGGTTCTCTGTAACAGCAGCAAGTGCTATCTATTAACTGCCAAGCCATCTCTCCAGTGCCTGCTTTTAAAATAAATGAATGTAACCAGGTGTGGTGGCACCTGATTTTAATCCTAGCACTGGAAAGGCAGAGGCAGACAGATCCCTATGAGATACAGCCTAGTCTATATAGTGAGTTCTGGGCCAGCCAGGGCTACACAGTGAGACCCCATCTCAGAATAAGATAGATAACAGGTAAGTATGTATACCCATGAAACCAACATCTAATCAACAAATAAAAGCACTTGATAAAGCAGTATGACAACATCAAGGCTTAATAAATAGGATACAAACAGATTAATGAAATCTCATATCGATCTTAGAAGAAGGTAGTTTGATGAATTTGTAGATCTAAACATTTTCATATCTTTTGATCTAACCATTCCATTTCTTTAGAAACAATATTCATGGCACCACTGTCTTCTATTTGTAGTAGCAAAAGGATAGAAGATGGATATATGACAGATTTTAAAAAGGACGGAAGGAAGGAAAAAATGAAGGGAAGGAGATAGGGAGAAAAGGAAAAGAAGGAGAGAGAGCTAAACCAGAAACAAACTAACTGAGCCTGCATCTACACAGGTAACTTGGCATGACCTTTGGTAATGCTGAGTGCAAAAGCTAGTTTCCAAAGTCTCCTGACAGTAGTATTCTTTTGTGTGTGTGTGTGGCAGTGCTAGAGACTGAACCTAGAACCTTGTACATGCTAGGCCACAGCTCTGTTACTGAACCATATCCGTAACCATTTTGTTTCTTTGGTTTTGTTCTTTGAGACAGGGTCTCACTATGTAGCCTTGGCTGGCATGGGACCTGCTACGTATACCAAGCTGACCTTGAGTTCACAGAAATCTGCCTGCCTCTGCCTTTCTAATGCTGCAATGAAAGGCAAGCACCCCTTTAAAATCTATTATTTGGTGATAAGGTTTCATGAAGTTGCTCAGGCTGGCATTGAACTCATTCCGTAGGCTGAGCAGGCCTCGGGCTTGGCTGAGGACATGTACTCTTCCTGTCTCAGCATCCTGTAGTAGCTGTAATTGTGGACCTGTACTATGACCTTCATTTATCCTGTCCAAATACTTGAAATCAAATTACATAATCATATATATGTGTGTTACAAAATTGTATTACATAAAATTTAAGGAAAGGGGAAAATTCAGGACAATGACCCAACAGGCCAGAAATGCTCGGGAACTGCCTTCCTCTTCAAGGACCTGGCCTCTCAGGTGGGATATGATGTCCCAAGTTACCCAAAAGGGTGAAGTCCCAGCTGCCTATGGGAGCTTATATGGATATAAGCAATTGATTGGGCTGCCCTCCTACTCTGCTAGCAATGTGTTTTACCATCATCTCTTAAGCAAATCTCACAGAGGGTTTATATCACTCAGTTTTCTCTTACTGCAACAAAATAGCGGAGCTAATAACCAGAAAAAAGGACCGGTTTTCCAGAGATATAGATCCATGGTGGGGCACAAGGCTCTGGGTTCAATTCCTCACCCTGTAAAAATGACAAAAGAATAAAAAAATATATAAAGGCTTATAATGGGGGGGGGTTGGAGAGGCAGATTTAAACCAGGGCATTGTGTCTGCTAAGAGGTCATTTACCACCTAGCTGTACCCCTAGTTCAGGAAAAGATTTCTTAGGCTCACAATTATGGAGTGGTCAATCTATGATCAATTGGCCTGTTGCTTGTGGGCCCGTGGTGAAGCAGTATATTATGGTCATGGTAGTAGTGGTCATGGTGAAGGAGACCTCACTCATAGCAAGAGTGAAGTAAAGAAAGGAAAAGACCAGAATCCTCCAATCCCCTGCGAGGACTCACCCACTTGTTACCTAAACCCTCCTCCTAGACCCGACTTCTGAAAGGTTGCACCAGGCTCCAATGATGCTACAGACTCGGGGTGCTCTTTACTATGTGGGCTTATGGAGGCCACTTATAAACCTATAGCAATCTGCCTCAGGGAAAATCAAGGCACTTTCTCCTACCTCGGATCCCAATGATGACACTTTCCACCTAGAACTCCAGGCAAACTCAAGAGCCAGTAGTAAGTATTTAAAATTGAAGCTCAATGCTGGCGACACGGCCCCGGGAGTATAGTGTTTGCCATGCAAGTGTGAGGTGCCATAGTTCAGACCCCTCACACCCAAATAAATGTTGGGTGGATTTGGTGGCCGGCCTGCAAAGCTAAAGCTTAGGAGGTGGACACAAGGGTTGACGAGCTAGACCAGTTGTATTAAAATGGTGGCCTCTGAGTTTAAGTGAGAGATTCTGCCTTATTATATAAAGTAGATATAGAACATAGAAGACTGATGACCACCTCTGGTCTCCACATGTGCACACACACATGTACACATGCAAAAAAAAGACAAATACTGGCTTTCAGTAACTATTCAGTACTACATATCATCGAAATGTTAGCTAGGGGATCTTGAAGGACCAAGGTGAAAGTATCGCACTCCAGTTTCACTCATTTGCTTTTTCCTGCTCTCCCAACATCTCAAAGCACACAATACAAAGCACACACAGTGTGATATGCTTGTAGGCTCCTGTACTGCCTGGCCCTTTGTCTTCTACTGAACCATTCTTAAAACGCAGCCCTCTGATTTCTTTTTTTACCCCCTTCCATGATTACTCTGAGAGGCTCCAAATTCTGTCCACAATTCCAAGTCCTGACTTGCATATCTAAACCTATCAAGTCATCCTTTGAGGAAAAAAGAAATTAAAAGGGTAACTGAGTAAACATTCCTTCTTGCCACATTCAAAACTAAAACAAATAACTATCTTCAGCCAGGTGCTGGCGGTGCACACCTTCAATCCTAGCCCTTGGGAGGCAGAAACTGGCAGATCTTTAAGTTCCAGGCCAGCCTGGTCTGCGGAGCACGCTGCAGGACAGCCAGGAATGTACAGAGAAACCCTGTTTAAAAAAAAAAAACCCAACCCAATACCAAAACCTATCTTCTGCTTCTTCTGCTTCTTCCTCCTTGTTTTTTAAAAATAGGATTTTACAGCTAGGGCCAGCCTTGCACTTGTTTCATATCTAAGGTTAGCCACGAATTCTTGGTCTGCCTACCTCCACCCCCCATCCCCCCGCCCCAAGTACAGGAATTATAGGTGTACATCTTCGCGCCTGGCTCAGGAATCTTTCTTGAATGGGGAGAGTCAGGGTTCTCCACCCCACCCCCGCACTCACTCTGAAATCCTAAGGTGTGTTAGATAAAGGGAAAGTAAGACCTACTGGGCCACTTGGCACCAGTCGTATGCTTGTAAACTCAGCATCAAGGATGAGGGCACTGGAGTTATAATTTTTCCCATGAGGCTCATCTGTGCAAAGACATTGGAATTATATAGAACATGCACACGCTCTCTTTTTTTCCACTTCGTTTGGCATCCCCTCCCCTCCATATATAAGTCTTCAGATCATTCATGACATACAGAAAAGCCTTGGCAACTGACTGAGACCTTGAACAACAACAATCCAGTGTTGAATTTACTGGAAAGGTTAATGTAAGAATTAAAAGCACACCTACAACATCCTCAGCACAAAGAAGCCCAGTGCAATGGCAATTACCTTCCTATTTCATAGAATAACAGGTAGTTCACTTCAGCACATTTAATGTAACACTGTCCCATAGAAATCTAATGTGGACCCTAATGTGAGTCACAGATATAGTTTGGCATTTTCTAGAAGCCCCACACTTAAAAGTGTAAAAGAAACAGATGAAATCAGTTTAATAACATAGTTGCTTACACTAACGTATCCAAAAGCTTATCATTTCTACTTATAGGTGACATAAAAATTAACAAGAGGTATCTCATTGTTTTCATTCTTTTTCATACTAAGTCTTTGGAATCAGTGTGACAGTTACACATGAAAGACCTCATTTTTGACCAGCCTCATTTCAAAGCCTGAGTACCCCCTTGTGGGTGGCGGTCTTGTATTGGGCAGAGCAGTTGTGGCATTCCTAATGACACCAAATCTCCTTACATTTTGAAATCTGACCCTTTATGGTCTATTTTATATCCCATGTCAAACTGGGAATGACTCAGCCCTGGTCCTGTTCCATTAATATCTTTAATGTATAGTTGTTTCATGATACAAAGTACAGATTATTCTACAATAAGAACTATCAGATTTATTGTGCAGAATGACTTTGTTTACTTCAAAAACTTCAAATATCCAGAAAATTAGAGTAAGTGGAAGGCTCAGCATGGTGAAGAAATGAGAAATAATTGAAATTGGGTCCTTTGGAAGATCAGGAAGTGCTCTTTTTTAAAAATATTTTTTTAAATATTTTATTTTATGTATGTGAATACACCGTCGTCATTCTCAGACACACCAGAAGAGGGCATCAAATCTCATTACAGATGTTTGTGAACCACCATATTGCTGGGAATTGAACTCAGGATCTCTGGAAGAGCAGTCAGTGTTCTTTTTTTTTTTTTTTAAGATTTATTTATTCTATGTATGAGTACACTGTTGCTGTCCTCAGACACACCAGAAGAGGGCATCAGATCTTATTATGGATGGTTGTGAGTCTCCTGTGGTTGCTAGGAATTGACTTCAGGACCTCTGGAAGAGCAGTCAGTCCTCTTTCTTAACCTCTGAGCCATCTCTCCAGCCCCAGGAAGTGCTCTTAACCATTGAGCCATCTCTCCAGCTCCAGTTTTGTTCATTTTTATTGATGCGTATTTGTTGTGATTTTAAATAGTGACAGGTACTTATGCAGAACACTGTCTAGTGTGGAAGGGGATTAATGAACCGTTGTATAGCACAGTGTTAGGAAGGTTAGATTGGAAGTATTGTTTATTAGGAAATCATGTAGCAGGGGAAATGGATGGACTTGTAAGACAGAGAAGGTTTCTGTTCATGTTTAAGTGTTTAACTGCAATCTGAGGCATTTGGTAGGGGAGATGTAGAGTTAGGGTAGCGAGTGGTCCACACATCAGAATCCCAGAAGGCTTGCATATGACTTATTTTTTTTTTTCATCACAGATCATCACCAGCTTAGAAGCTGGAAACAATGAACATTTATGGCAGCAAACTCTGAGGATTTGGGAGTGTTAAGAGTCCAAGCATATCTCCCTTAGCTAAGTGGTTCTGATACAGTCTTTCAGAAATTACAGGGAGGCTTGAATCAAGGCCTCTGGCCAGAGCTATGCTGCCTCCAGTTTACACGGTAGGAGGATCTGCTTCTAAGCTTTGAGGGAGAGGAGAAAAAGGGAGGGAAGGAGGGGACAAGGTGGGAGAAGAAAAAGAAAGGGTGGGGGAAGAGTGTTGGTACATGTATTACAACTCATTTGGTCCAAAGTCCAGAATACCTTAGTTTTTAAACCTAATATTTCTTTTTCTGTCCCAGAATCCCATCCAGGAGAGTACATTATACATTATATTAAGTTGTCACATCTTTTCAGATTTCTCTATGCTGTGCCAGCATCTCTGGTTTCCTTTGCTTTTAATGGCCTTGATAGTTTGGAGGGATTCCGCTCAGGTTATTTAGTGAGACACAGTAGCTTTCTAAACTAACCTCTGAATGTAATCTCATCACTTGTGACCATAATCTAGTTGTTAGAAGCTAATGCTAAAGCTAACCCACATTCAGCAGGAGGGGAATTAAGCTGTAGCTTCTGAAAACAGGAGTATAAAAGAATTCGTGATCGAGTGCTTGGGCCCTACCTCCAACATGTTGGTTTAGTAGGACTGTAGTGGGATCCAAGGGTTTGCATTTCTAACAAGCTTCCAGGTACTGCTTCTGTGAATGGGCTAGAGATTTATCTCAGGGTTGTACTGCTGTGAGCAGACACCATGACCAAGGCAACTCTTATAAAGGACAACATTTAACTGGGGCTGGCTTCCAGGTTCAGAGGTTCAGTCCATCATCATCATGGTAGGAAGCATGGCAGCGTCTAGGGAGACTTGGTGCTGGAGGAGCTGAGAGTTCTACATGCAGATCTACAGGCAGCAGGAAAAGACTGAGCCACTCACTGAGCCTGCCTTGACCATCTGAAACCTCAAAGCTTACCTCCAGTAACCCACTTTCTCCAACAAGGCCATGCCTACTTCAACAAGGCCGTACCTCCTAATAGTGCCACACCTCATGAGTCTTAAGGAGGCTATTTTCATTCAGACCACCACAAGATTTCAAGAACCACAGAGAGGCCTGTGTAAAACCTTATGTGCATAACAAGCTGGAAAAACTTTGAGAAGATTTAAACTCAAGAGATCTAATAATAACTACTACTAAAATCAGCTGGCTTTAATTTCTAGACTAGCCATTATCACGAACAAAATAGGACTAAATGTGCCTTATGTTTATATTAGATATATTTATTTTATTTAGTTTTCATAAATAAAGGGAGAGAAGTCAAACATTTCCACCTGATATTAAAATAACTGAGACACAGAAAGGCTCGTAGACTTATCTTAGGTCACACAGCTTGCTAATGATAGTCATGTTTAGAGCTGTGTCATTTGAGCGGTGGTCCAGCACAAGTTTCCATTATACAGGCCTCTTTCACATTTCCTCAACTTTTGGGACTGTGCCACTTTTTAGGGAGGCATAAAATTAGGCATATCAATTTTAAGTAATGAAAACATCAAAATAAAAAAATTTAAAGTAGCGGTTTGTGCAGCAGAAAAGGAAATTATGAAGAAGTTGACGCGTGAGTTCAGAAGGTTCAGCAGTGCTGTGTCACACAGGTGGAAAAACCTCTCTCCTCACCAACATGCAACTTTTCTCTTCTCGGGGATCTTCATCCATAACTGCTACCACTAAAACTCCACTTGTTGGCAGCACCAAAGAAAGCGAGTAGACAACCTTAGGCCCTTCTTTCCGTCTGCCCATGCACTCCCAACTGCAGTCACTGTTCTGCTCTGTTGGCAAAACTGCCCTCTACAAAGCTTGTTGCTAAGTCTCTTTAGGCTTAGCTTGGAATGGAAAAGGCAAAGTAGTCCAGGAATCATATGTCATACTTAAAAATCTGGAAATGTGGGAAGACCACGGGATGTCTCTGAATGTATGTGCTATTTCTCTTTAAATTCAAAGAGCAGAAGCACAACAATTTCATAAAGCAAAGAAGTGGTACATAGCCAACTGAAGGCATGAAACTTTTCACTAATAATCAGGCCAAGAAGAACTTTTCCCTTTTTTCTAGTTGATTTTTACACAGTGACAAAAATGAATGTTTCGTGGTAATGGTTAAAAGCAAGCAGTAGTTCCTATTTCCACATTAGGAAACACTGATTTCATATACTGAGCCATGAATTTAAGCTCACTGTCATGCAAAGAAAATCTAGCACAATGTAATAGATTCCTACAGCAATGTGGCAGTAGTGGTGAAACTGAGTCAGGGTTCTGTGATGGTGAGGGGTTGTGAAGGAGACACGTCAGTGGCTMTAATTTGAGCCTTTCCGAAGGATCTGTATATTTGGGCAATGAAATAATTGTGTTTAATCCCAACAAACTGTTTAGGGGCAAGGGGATCTGGGAAGCATGGAAACCAAGTGTTAATGACCTTCGTTGTAATGGTATATTGGTAACCAGGGGTATAGGGCCAGGAACCGCGGCCAGTGATGTAACAATCCTGTTTTGTAACAATCCTCTCCAAAGGTATTCACTAGAGTGAAGGTGGGCAGACAGTGAGCAGAGCTCCTGTGGCCAGGTTAATTGATAATACAATGAATCCTGTCGCGTGTTGGGGTGGGGTGGGGTTGGGGGGGGGACCAGAAGCCTCCATTTAATTCTGTAACTAATTGTTGGAGGGGATGAAACAAACCATGCAGTTAAGAAAAAGCAGGGGACAACTTAAAGCTGGAGTCAGCAGATCTGAGGAGGGCCTTCCGGAAGAGGGGCCTGGGGTTGGGGAGGTCTAGAGCAGCCCTAAAGATAGCTCAGGCGTGGGCTCCCAGTGTCCTTCAAGTCTCTTGAGCACTTCTCAAGAACTGATCAGGGCGGGACCGGCAGCAACCAAGCTGGCTCGTGCCAGGCTGAGACCCACCAGCGAGGGCGGGAGGTTTGTGCGTGTTACCGGGGCTTTAAGGAAGCTTAGGCGGCGACGGCAGCCAATCAGCAGCGCGCGCGTGCAGCCGCGTTCCCCCCCCCTTCCCTTAGCGCCCCTCACAGCCCACGCGCGCCGCGTACGTGCGGCGGCAGACCCCGCCTTTTCTAGGCGGGGCTTGAGAACCCGCGGGCAGCCGGCCACGGCTGTCTAACTGCTGCCTGGTGCTTGTGTAGGTGCCGCGGCGGCGAGCGGCTGCTGGCGCCAAGGCCGAGCTCCAGGTGGAGGTAAAGCCCCGCCGGCGCCGCCTCCTCCTTGCGGCTTGGCGGCGGCCTCTGCTCTGGTCCCCGAAGGCTCGGCGGATCCGCACACTGCTCCTGTGAAGATGCGGCTCTTCTACCGGCTGCTCAAGCAGCCGGTCCCCAAGCAGATCGAGCGCTACTCCCGCTTCTCCCCGTCGCCGCTCTCGATCAAACAGTTCCTGGACTTCGGTAAGTGTGACTCCTTGGAGCCACTTCCGAGGCCCCATGGGAGGGAGGGAGCCGCCATCCTTGTCCTGCCTGCAGCTGGGGCTCTTCACCTTCAGGGCAAAGTCCCTGAGAACCTCCCGGGAGGGGTGATGGGGATGCGTGCCTTGAGGGCCCTCCTGGCGCTGAGGTTTCGGGTTTCAGGAGGTGGAGGGACAGGGCCTGACAACCCCCCACGCCCAGCTTCCTCCAAGGATCCTCATCCCAGTCAGAACTCCCCAGCTATTCATTATGAGCTTCATAATGTACTTGACTCAAACCGCACTCTCCTTAAAACTTCAGAAAGAGAACCTTTTTTATTTTTAGGTGTTTTTAATGGTTGTGTAAGACGTGTTTAGAAACACCTGAGGTTGAGTGAATCATGCAGTGGTGTTTTGTTCCTTTTCTGCTGTAACGTGTTGGGTACTCTTGAGTGGCAGGACCCGAACGCCTTCATTATGATTATAACTTCAAAGCTGACATAGTCTTGGGCTGCGAATGCCTTAGATGTTGGGTAGGAGCTGACCTGTGGATGCCTGGCTACAAAGTAGGGGTTCTAGGACAACTCCAGCCTAAGTGTGAGCACTTTTCCTTAATGTCCCTTTCACCCTGTTGGCAGCTGGGCCAGTACTTCATTTTAAATGGATTGGGGCGGGAAGGGAGAGGACCCCAATAAAGTCTGAGGCCTACTTAGATGGGAATAGATTCTGCCACCTTCCATTAACTGATCAATCATGTTTCCCCAGAGGATGTCATTCCAACTCCAGCAGGCTGAATTCGGTTGTGAAACACCGGAAATAAAACAAAAATGGAACTCAGCATCCCCAAAGGAAACTCAAGATAACTTAGGCTCTCAAAGCCTAGATCTGTTGAATTCATTTAATGTAAATGTCATGGGATGGTGTCAGTTGGATATAAAAATGCAAAAATAGGTAGAACCTTCTGGGAAGATCAGATATGCAAAATGTGATGTTGTCTGTATTTGGGGAGAAACATACGGCATGGAAAGAGGTATAGGTTAGAGGTTTAAGCTGATGCCAAATTAAGTTTTAGAAGCCAAGTGGCCAAAGATAGATGATGGAAATCTAAGATGATGGAGAAGTTAGCCTTTGCATCTTAAGTTTCATTTTTCAAAAGCTTTTCATTTTTTGAACTCTACTCCCTCTGGCTTCGTGTAAAATTTATATATTTTTTTCTTAAACATTTTATCTGGGCATGAACTTGTTTGTGTGGACACACATATATCATGATGTATCTGGAGAGGTCAGAGGACAGCTTGTGGGAGTTGGTTCTCTCCATCTGTCACGTGGGTTCCACAGATCAAATTCTGGTGGTCGGGCTTGGGAGAATGTGCCTTTACTTGCTGCACTTTCTTACCCCACCCTCCTTATAGAATTTTGTAGGTTTGAGGCAGGTCCTGACTTCACAGCTTAGAATGAAAATGTTGCTATTGCTGTAAATAGTCATGTTTTCCTAACTTAGGGCTAGACATGATTGTGAGCATAGGAACCTTTTGTTAGGGTAAGCAACTCTCAGCTGAAAGAACAAAAGAAATCTTGCTCAGTCCACCTGCAAAGTTTGTGAAAGTTTGAATAACGTGCCTGAAATTTCTGTTTCTTTATTTCCATGGCGGTATCTCCCATGTTTATAGGCAAGGATGTTATTTGAATAGGAAAACTGCAGTAAGGAATCGTTATGGTGGGTGATCTATGTGGTGAGTATCTAGAAACAAATGTTCCCTCTTTTAAAGCATTGAGATCAGTGGTTTGGGGCCAGGGCCTCATGCCCTGGATTTCTGGTACTRGTAGTATATGCATGGAGTGTAGGGCACTGGTATGTTTAGAAGACCCCAGAGTCATTCTAAAGCATCATCAGGGTTAAAAAAAAAACAAAACATTAAGTAGATGTACTTCTGGCTAATCTGCTGCCTCCCTTTTTTCTGTATGGAGTATTTGTTTAAACCCTTTAAAATAAGAATTTCTTGAATCATCTTTACTGGAAATTCGGTCACAAGAATAACAAGTATTCTAAATGGAATATCAATTTACAAAGGTAGTACTGTAGTACCATTCCCAAGGGCAAGATTCAAAAACAACATAAAAATTTATGTTTTCCATTTTGACTCAAGATGACAGTTATATGCTTCCAAATTCAAAAGATGCAAAAGGACCTATGCAGAAAAATGCCTGTTTCCTGCTTCTGTTGCCTAGTCTCTTTGCACAAATTGCATCATACAGTTTTATCTGTCTCTTGCTTTTTAAGCTTAATATGAAAGAACTTACCATACATGTACTTATAAACTTCCTTTTCCTTTTTCTGACTGTTGAGGGTTCATATGGATGTAGTGTAATTAGACACCTCATAAGTGAAGGCCAGTGGGATGTTTGTAGACTTTGCTCTGACACAGTCCTGCAGTGAAGAATTGTGTACATTGTAATTTCATGCATGTCTGGTTGTAGATAGAAGACAAATTCCTAAAGGTGACCCTGCTACATCAAGAAGGATGCACATTTGTAATTTTGATAATTGTTAACAAATTCCTTTCCATAGGAGCTGTGTCTTTACCCACTTAATCAGAAGTTTGAGACAGAGTGCCTACTTTTCTGTACTTTTGCTATGTGGTTATCACGCTTGATGGGTGAAGTCATGTTTACATAGAAATGTTTTTTTCTTCAAGTAAACTTTATCTTGGATTTTTATTTTAGAAAATTATAAAGCAGTAGAAGGGATAGTTTGATAAACTCTTGGGTTGTTACACTGAGAGCGTGTGCTGTTTGTAGATGTTTGCATATGCAGGCTGTTAGGTTAGGTTTGGTTTGGTTTGGTTTTCTTTTTTCAAAAGTTAGACTTGTTTCAGAAAGACATTTTTTCCTCCATTAACACTGATTTATTCTTTTGAGTTATATCTTCTTTAAAGATTTGGTATAACACTCCTATGAAACCTTCTACAAGTTTCTATATTCTATGCCATTGGTCTGTGTAGATGTTCTGTGTCATCTGGAGTCCATTTAGATATTTTTTCTACAAAATCCTCATTTTCATTGATTTTTTTTTTTCTTTTTGCAATTCCCCTCTCTCCCATCTCTTTTTCCATTTAGGTACTCGCTTTTTATTTTGTGCTTAAAAAAAATTGCTTGCCTTTTAGCAAGTTTCTTTTGTATAGAATCCAGTCTTACTACTTTTCTCCTGCATTCCTCTCTTATCCATCTCCCATCCCTATCACCACCCCGCCCCACAGACCCTTTCCTAGTTTCATGGCTTTGGGTTTGCTTTTATGACCTTGGGTGACCATTGGGTTGGATCGTGGTAGGGCCTTACTTATTTACTGAAACAGGGTCTGGAAAACCCTCTTACACTGGCCACAAACTCAGAGAGTTGCGTGCCTTTGCCTCCTCAGTGCTAGGATTAAAGACGTGAGCCATGTCCAGTTATACTTACGTATTTTTTTTGAAACAGTCTTACTATGTAGCCCAAGCTAGCCTCAAACTCACAATCTTTGTCCATAGTCTTCTGAATGCTAGGATTAGAGGTCTGTACCACTACATGAAGCTTTGATAGTAGTTTCTTAACAGTGTTTTTTTTTTCTTTATTTTTGATTTTTTTTGTCTTTTTCTCCACCCCTCCCCTGACTTTTATTTTAGATAGGGTTTCATTCTGCTGGAACTCACGGGAACAAACTGGCTTTGAACTCTTATTGATCCCTCTGTCTCAACTTTTGGAGTGCTGGAATTACAGGCATGAGGCACCAGACCTGGCTTCCACTGTCTTCTTGATTCCGTTAGCAGATGGTTTATTTGCTTATATTTATTTCTTAGTTTTATGGCTTTTATCTCCTGTTCATGCTTACCTTGACCTTACTGAGTCTCTCTGATATTCTTAGATTCATTTGCTCTTTTTCTTTTTTCTTTTTTTTTTTAAGTTGGATACCAATTTCTTTTTTTGTCATTCCCTTTTGCTTCATGTTTTTTTTTCCTATTGTTTTAATTTTATTTTATGTAAATAGGTGTTTTTCTGCATGTATTTCTTTTGACCACTTGCTTGCCTGGTGCATGCAGAAGCCAGAAGAGGAAGCTAGATCTCCCAGTTACAGACTGTTGTTAGCTTCCGTGTAGGTGTTGAAAATTGAACCCAGGTCCTTTGGAAGTCTAACAAGTGTGCTTAACTGCTGAGCCATGTCCCACCCCTTTATTTCAGTTTTAAGGGTACCAGCTGTACCTCTGATCATTGCTTTAGCAGTTGGTAGGTATAATTGACCCTTACCCCCATCTCTTCCATATCCTAGAAGATGTTTATTCTACATTTTTAAGGATATATTTATTTATTTTATGCATATGAGTACACTGTAGCTCTCTTCAGCCATGCCAGAAGAGGACATCAGATCCTATTACAGATGATTGTGAGCCACCATGTGATTGCTGGGAATTGAATTCAGGACCTCTGGAAGAGCAGTCAGTACTCTTAACCCCTGAGCCATCTCTCCAGCCCAAATGTTTATTCTTTTATGAATTAAGGTTAGCTTAAGAGTGCTGAAACTTCCATTGTAGGTTTATTATGCATATTAATTATCTTTAGTTTTGTTGCATGAGCACAGAATGTTCTTTAAATTCTCTGACTTATTGATGTTTGTCTTTGTATGTGATCATTTCCTGTGAGTGTTGTTTGAGCAGCARAAAGGAGGCTGTTTGCTCTTCTCAGGTTACAGAATTATGCATACCATATTGTTGTTTAGGCTGTTGGTAAGATCCACTTCATTGGTTTTGAATCAAATGTGAGGGATGTTAAAGTCTTTCAACATGATTCTATTTTTCCATATGTCTCTAGTTTTTGCCATGATTGTTAATATGACCCTTGCTACTTCTGAACTGTCAATGTCCTCATGGTGAGTTGTAGCCTTTACCATTACTAGTTTAATGCTTTTGGTCTAGATTCAGCCTTATTTGATGTTGAGATCCACATCCTATCTTCTCATTAGCTTTCTTATTATCAGTTTTTCTGAATAACTTTAAGTATTTCTTTAAATGTAAAGCTGGTTTTGTTTTGTAATAATTGTGTTCTTTTATATGGTAGGTTTAGCCTGAATATACTTATTGGTATAAATCAATTGATCTGTCATACATAATGGTAAGCATGTATAATTGTTCCCTTTTGTTGGTAATGCTTTAATTTTCCCCCTTGTCACATAATTTACTGCTTTATTTTCCCATATTTATTTTAATTAGTGCTTAGGTTTGAATTTCGATTTCATTTGTTAAAATTATGACTTCCGAGCCGGGCGGTGGTGGCTACACAGAGAAACCTTGTCTCAAAAAAAAAAAAATTATGACTTCCTTTCTATAATTTTTAAAGACATTTTTATTTTATGTGTAGACATGTTTTCCTTGCATGCATGCGCATTGTGTGTGCCCTTGGTGCCCTCAGAGGTCAGATGAGGGGTCAGAGCCCCTGGGACTGGAGTTAAGGAGGTTGTGAGGGGACTGGAAATGGAAAACGGGGTCCTCTGCAAGAACAACCATTACTCTTAACTTCCAAGTCATCCAGCCCCACTTTATTTCTTTGGAGCCTCGGTTGTCTGATTCTGGTCACTGCCTTGTTAGGTCAGGGACCTTTGGAGGAGTAGAAATGTGCCTAGGGTGGCTGAGAAACTGAATTGATTTAATTTGAATTCCAAACAGATTTGATTCGGTTCATTTTAAAATTGTGTAACATGTAGGTATTCGGATGCATGTGTGTATTTGGTGTGGAGACCAAAAGATAACCTTGGCTATTGTTCCTTAGCAACTGTCTGCTTTGTTTCCTTACATAAAGTCTCTCACTTGCCTTGGGGCTCATCAAGTAGATCCGAGAGCTACAGTGATCTGCCTTGTCTCTGCTCCACCAGCATGAGAATTATAAGTCTAAGCTAGCATGTCTGACTTTTGTTGTTGTTAGTTCTTTTTTAAAAAGATTTATTTATTTATTTTATGTATATGTAAGTACACTGTAGCTGTCTTCAGACACACCGGAACAGAGCATCGGATCCCATTACAGATGTTTGTGAACCACCATGTGGTTGCTGGGATTTGAACTCAGGACCTCTGGAAGAGCAGTCGGTGCTCTTAACCTCTAGCCATCTCTCCAGCCCCTGTTTGTTTTTTGAGACGGTATTTTTCTGTGTAGTTCTGACTGCCCTGGAATGTGCTTTGTTGACTGGGCTGACTTTGAACTCACAGAGACCCACCTGCCTCTGCCTTCTGAGTGCTGGTTTCAAAGGTGAGTCCCCACCTCACAGCTGGCTTGCTGACGTGTTTCTGTCTGTTCTGGGTGGGACTCAGGTTCTCATGTTTGAGAGGCAAGGACTTTACTCACCAGCCTGTCTCTGCATTCCTCAGTTAATTTAGAAAAATTGGAAATAAGAATTTGCCTTAACAACTATAAACTTTATGGAACTTAATTATAGGCCATTTCTTCATGATAGAAAGAAATAGAGCATCTAAATTGTGATGTGCTGTACATGTAAGATACATAGCAGATAACAAGGAATTAATATGAAACCAGTATAATATCTTTTCACTTTTTTGAGGTTGTGAGGATTGAATCTGAGCTATACTCTACATTTTTCATATTGGTTGTATATTACAATGATATTTTACATATGTCAGGATAAACAAAATATTAAAAATCTCATCTATTTTTGCTCATGTCACTAAGAAATTATAAATTATATATGTAGTTTATATTTCATTGTCATA
>BDUI01001601.1:54744-81676 GCA_002335545.1 Apodemus speciosus | reverse complement strand
ACTTCCATACTGTTTATCATGGTGGTTGGCTGTCTTTGAATGCCCACTAGCAGTGAATAAGCTCTTTGAAGAGGATATGGTGTCACTTACTGACCTTGTTGATGGCTGGCTGGTTTCCTCCTGGTAAGCTTTTGGGAAATTGATCAGACTCTTGGCAARATTTGGGAAACCTTAGATTTGTTGCTGGATGCAATTACAAAAATTACCACTTTCATTTTTATATTGTATGAACAATTAAATTGTACTTTTGTGATAGTTCTGTCTCTCCTGTTTTTAATACCCTTGTCTAATCATGTCTCTGATCAGAGCCTGTGCTTTTCCTCATTTTTCAAATTAGTACATGTTTAAGAGTATCTTTAGATGCACAGCAAAATTCTGCAAATGCAGAAAGTACAAAGAGTTCCCTTGTACCTTCCAAACACACAGCCTAAACTGCCTTTAACATCCTGTGCCAGTGTGAGACCTTGAGGAGCTGCCAGTGACCACTGTTGCAACTAAGAAACCATCAGCAGCACCGAAAGTCCATTGTTTATACTAGAATCATCCTTTGTGTGTACTCTGAGCTTTGATACCCACAAATAATGCTTTACTGGAACATACACATGCCCGTTTGTTACATATAGTCTGTAGCTTTGGTGTCCTCCCCAACAGCAGAGTTGTGTTGTTGCAGAAACTGTATATATGGTTCACAAAGCCAAAAGTGCTTATTGTCTGGGCCTCTAAAACAACTTCGCCAACCCCTGATCTAAGGCATCATGTCCCCTCTTTAAAGAGTAAACACTATTGCTCTGAAGTTGCAGTACGTGATAAAGTTGTCTGTCTCCTGCTAACACTCAGCACTGCTTATCTGGAATGTGATTTATTGGGTAGCTTAGACTTTTCCAGATAATCTGGTATTTACTTATGGAATGTCTTGTTTCTGAATAGAATTTCCGTATGAATGGCTTTGAAAGATTTTATAGGTTCAATTTACAAAACTGACAGCAAATTTAAGTGTACTTGTTTCTCTGTTTACAGGGTTGCTGAAATGAGGTTTTGGGATTTTGATTGTAATGCCTAACTTAGGAACTACAAGGTTCTTTGCCTGATTAGGTATATCACATGCAGTTTTGTTCTGCATAGTGTCTTTGAACATTTAGTACCTGGAATCTGGAGTTTGAATCATTTGCATAAATTCCTTGTATATTTTTTGTGTTGGTAGTCAGTGAAGAACATGTTGACTAGCATAGTGTCAAAAATATGTCAATGGGACTATGGGTGGGCCACTTGATATTTGAAGGCTTTCCATCTTTGTCGTGTAARTTGGCATTGAAACTAGCATTAAAGTATCTTTTTATATGCTTTTAGAGCAGGGAGGGCTAATTTCCCTTTATGTTTCTTTAACTGGCAGAACAGAATTTGGTCATGGCTCATGTTGGGTAGCCTTCATATCTCCTTTGTTTGTTTTTYCCCCAGACGGGGTTTCTCTGTGCAACACCCCTGGCTGTCATGGAACTTACTTTGTAGATTAGGCTGGCCTTAAACTCAAGAGAGATCCGCCTGGCTTTGCCTCCTGAGTGCTGGGATTATAGATGTGTGCCATCATATCTCTTTGAGAACCGTTCACCTTCTAAGATTGTACCTTCTGTTGTAATGAATAATATACAAGTGTAGTAGGCGATGATGTTAACACAGGTCAATACTGATACACTCTCTCTAACTGAGCACATTGGGCTCTAACCCAGTGTTGCTTTATTTCCCTAAACATCATTCTGGCAGCAACAGTTTAATTTCATTCTTAGACTTCATCCGGGATTCCGCCATAACATTTGCTTTGCACTTGTAATGTCTTTGGAGGTTAGTTTATAGTAGTCTCAGTACAAATGATCAATTCTTCCGTGTTTCTCCACATCATGAAGTTTAATAGTGTCCCGTGTGGTATTAGAAAACAAGAGGGTCTTTTGTGGCATACCTGTCTCTCTCCAGTGACTTCTATTTCGATAGACTTGAGCATGCACAGGCTCCTTGTAAGTGTAGGGCTTACAGGGCTGTGCCACCACACTCTCTATATGAACTCTTTCTTGGATGCGCTCTAGTAACATAAAATGTTTCCTTAAGTTCGTACCAGGTATTTCTTGGTCCATGACTTTGGTTTTATACGGGTTAATTTTTTTCCTGATTCTGCCTGTTAAATAGAAAGTGAAGTGGTCATTGTTCTGTTACTAATCTTATACTTGTCACATAATGTTCTGAAGGAGAGAGACTTTTTTGGAGTAACCCCTTCTGGAGAAGGCTGCTTGCTTCGCACTGAATCCCCTATTCTCTAGAAACTGTTCTTCTGGATACTACTCATCTTTGGCTAGTGCTCTTTACATGTTGTAATGTCTTGTACATTGTAGATTTCTCTGCACAGTGCACTCAGGCCTCTTTCTGTTTTAATCTGAAACTATTTCAGTAGGAAATTAGGCTTTCTGTGGCAGTTTGAAGAGCATCGGTTGATGCCGCTAGTATTTAGACAGTACTTTCCCAAACTTGGTATAACAACATGCGGTACCATTTGGTTCTCGACAGCTGTACACTGTCGACACTTTACAAGTTAGGAGACTGAAACTCTCTGCAGGTGAGAATTACACGTGCAGTCGGGGAAAGCTGGGTTTCTGCTCACCTGCCCATCCTACCATTCTTTATAGCTGAGGACAGAGGCGCTGCATGATCAAAATGGGGACAGTTCAGCAAGTGCATGGCCCTCACTTATCAGACATTACCACAGTGTCAAGTGTAGCCCATTTCCTTAATGAATTTGTTCCACTTTCATACTGTCCATTTGGGGTCACCTCATAGAGAAAGGGGAGAAAAAAGGCATGCAAATTGAAGGTATCTGTGGTCAGTTTTCTACGGGGCTGGGAAAAAAAAAGTTCAAACCTGAAAATAAAGACGAAACTGTGTAAATGATTCTGAATGCTCCGTTTGAGCCTGAGAAATTCTTTGATTCCCATTTCCTCACTTAATTGTACATGATTAGATGCTAGCGTATGGTTCATGGTTCTTGAGAGTGCCTATGAGCTGATAGTGTTCCCCCAGCTAAGCCACTTAATATTCAGTCTCTCAGAGCAGTGTCTAGGTGCTCAGACTTTGAGTTAAAAGGGTGATTACAGTGTTCTTCAGGAGGTAAGAACTACAGTTACGAAGTAGCAATGAAAATAATTTTATGGGTAGGGGTCACCACAACATGAGGAACTGTACCCAAGCTTTAGGAAGGCTGAGGAGCTCCAGAGTCTAGCTGATCACAGCTCTCTGATCTGCGTTCTGTGTTCATCCATGTCTCTTCGTACTCTCTGATGCATCTGACACAGCGTGTTGCCTTATTGCCACTGTATTCATTATTCAGAAGAGGGTTAATAGGTCATCTGATAGTTCTGTACTTGTGCATGCATGTGTGTCCATGAGTGCAGAGGCCAGAAGACAGCTGCGGGCTGTCGTCTCTCAGGTGCCCTGTGTTTTGCTCACCAGGGAGGCCCCTGCCTCCTGTGCTCAGATTGCAAGTGTGTGTTACCATATTCCGACCATATAAAGTCTTATCAATACAACTAGAGAAAAAAACATGTCAAAGAGCTACCCTAAAATTAAATCCTGCTAAAATTTATCCAATTTAACATGGTTATTGGAAAAAAAATACATTGTGAACGCCAACATTTACTAGACAGTCCTGTGAAAATGCGACCTCTTGTGCATGAGCAGGATTAGTCTGGGGGGCTTCAGGCCTCGCTAGTACCTCCCCCTTGTTCTCTCCTTTTTCACTCACTTGTTCCTTCCGCTGCTATTCTGTAGCCAACCCACACCAAGTGTTACAGTGAAGATGTACATAGACTGTAAGAATCCACTGAAAACTATATTTAGGGGGCACTGACTCTATTCACAGTGAGACAGATCATGGAAGATGGCCTCAACATTCTCCTTGAATTATAAAATGCCATTTCATTAACAGAATAATTTTTTCTCTCTCCTCTAAATTATTTGAAAACAGGGTTAAAGACACCAGCTACTGTGGAAAAGTCTTGTCTGGGAACTTGTGCTCTCAGGTGGCTAGACAAATACTTCTGGTTACTTCTTGATTCCTCCACAAGAAGACTCTCCAAATTGTGATTTTTATGTCTATTCTTCTGATGCCTTGGTGAATATAAAGCTTTATGGAGCTATCCCAGACCAGGCAAACCGCAGGGCTTTCTGCACATGAATAGCTGTCTCCAACTTTCCAGTGAAAGGACAGAGTATAGAAACACAGAGGGACTGAGTGGGAGAGGAGCGCAGAGCCCTCGCCTGAAATCCCCAGCATTGAAACGAAGCAGAAACGAGAGACTCAAAGGCTTAGGAACCAGGAGAAAAGCAACCCCTGGGAATGTGACTAAAGCTAGGGACTTAGGTTTGCTGAGTCAATTCTCCCAGATCCTCAGTTTCCTCTTTGCCATCTTCTAAACGGATATTAGGAAAACTTTTAACTGGCAAGTTCAAATAATAGGAAGCAGATAGAGAAATGTAGACTAATACTGTTGTACATAAATAGAAACTAAGAATCAGGGAATGTAGAGAATGCAAGTGTGTTGGGGAGGGAGGAAGGGAGCCAAAGAACTGGAAAGAATAGCCGGAAAGGACCCGGGAAAGTGACTCCTTTGAGAGGACAGGTATTAAAAACCAAGGGGGTTATGATACATTTATTATAAAAGTGGTTGATAGAATCTCTTGATTAAAGCTAAGTATTCAACATCTAGAATAAAATATCTTTAATGTATATGAAGAAAGCCACAGAAAAGTTGTAAAAATCAGACATTTATTTTTAGGTCGACTCATTAACTAAAAAGACTTATGCTTCTGTTTAAGCTGATGTATAATTAAGGTAGCGAAGTACAAAGAATTTGTTCTTGGAGCTAAATTAGAATGTAGGAGGAAAAACCTGAGAATTTTTAGCTATTCTGCATTAAAAATGTAAACCTTTGAAAGCATGATCGCATCTTCCAGAAAGTCATTGAGCAGCTATAATAGACAAGGTGCTGTGATAGGTGCTATGGGGGATAACAAGACAAATTTCTCTGCGCAGGTTTTAACAGTCTGATAATCCAGTTCCACAAGAGTCAAATCGTTTTTTGACACTGGTTCTCTTAGATTGTGCCTAAAGGTTGAGTTTTCTAGATAGTGCAGTTAACTGTCGTGCCATCTAGGACTTTTATTTTAAAATAGTGAGTGCTCGGGACACTGAACACACCTCCATGGTTTTTAAAGTGATATAGGGTTGTCAGGTGAGCTGAGGCTCACACCAGTCTAGAATATAGTCGTGCTCTGAGGACTGACGGTGCATGTGGCAGACAGTTTGATGTTGCTGCCCGTGGCTTTGAACTGTTCTGCTCGGTCATCACCAGGCATTATTTGTTGCTCTTTAACGAACCCTACTTCTAAGACGGAGGAATGTGTCAATGTTCAGTGTTAAACACCAGCCTTCACTAAACATCTATGAAGAAAGTTGTTGGGCTTCCGTGAGCTTGGCTCAACACCCCTGGCTGAGCTGTTTGCACAGGTTTTCCGAGAGTGGAACATCCTGCTGCTCAGCTTCATTCCTGTTTTCCCGCCCGGTGTGGTAGGGACCTCCCAGGTGCCTGACCTATGGCTATAATTGTTTTTTCCTGTTGTTCTCCCTGGCCTCTAGTATATATTGCTGGTCCTTCAGAAAAGCTTGGGTATTTTCCTTACAGAATGACCCGAGTCTGTGTCTTCTGTCAATCCCCCAGGCCTGATACTTGGTACCGTGGCAGCCCGGGTTCTGTCAGAAGGTGCTTGTATTTTGTGGATGGCTGAAATATATGAAAGAGGGAAGACTGAGGAAGTCTGTGAGCACTTAAGATTCAGACCCGAGTACGTTACTGCTGTTCTGTAGGGCCATACACTTTTATCTGAATCGTGAGGTCCAAAAGTTCTGAAAATAGAATTTTTAAGTTTTGGTGCCCCACTTATTCTTTGGTAGAATCTGATTTGAGCTGACTTGAAATAATAAACTTTATTTAATGTAAATGTATATATTTCACTGTAGCTATATTGTATCTGTATAGCATTCCATTTCACATCAGCATGGCATAGATTCTTTACTTTTTAAAAGCTGGGAAAATTTTCAATTCTGGACCATCTAGTCCCATGGCTTTTAGAGTAGAGCCGTGGAGCAGGTGGCTAGCTCTGGCTTATTATCATGGCCGTTTCTTCACCCTACCCCTGTGCTTCTACCCTGTGGCTCCTAACCAGCTATAGACTGGGAAATTTTAGCATGTAAATGTTTACTAATCCCCACCCCACCCCACCCCAAAGCTCCTCAGGTTTTTTAAGTTTTTAGTTCTATTGATACAATTCCAGCTATCAGTACAGGGGTGTTTTATTTTTTCCCCATTCCAGAACTTTTCTTCCCCTTCTGAAGAAATTATTAATAACCTTTGTTAAAGATGGTATGGTAGTTTGAATGAGAATGGCCCTGCTGGAGGTGATGTGTCACTAGGGATGTGCTCTGGAGTTTTAAAAGCCCATGCTGTTCCCAATGGCCCCCTCATTCTGCCTTAGGTTTGTGGATCAAGATGTGAGCCTCAGCTTCTGCTCCAGTGCCATGCGTGCCTGCTGCTACACTTACTTCTATGAGGGTCACAGACTAGAACCCTTTTAAACCACGGCTTAGTTAAACCATGGTCTACTGTGAACAGACACTATGGCCAGGGCAACTCTTATAAGGACAACATACAATTGGGGCTGGCTGACAGGTCCAGAGGTTCAGCCAATCATCATCAAGGCGGCGGCATGGCAGCATCCAGACAGACATGGTGCAGGAGGAGCTGAGAGTTCTACATCTGAAGGCCTGGCTTCCAGGCAGCTAGGGTGAGGATATTAAAGCCCACACCCACAGTGACACACCTACTCCAACAGGGCCACACCTCCTAATAGTGCCACTCCCTGGGCTGAGCATATGCAAACCCTCASAAACCATAAGCCCCAAATTACATGCTTTCATTTAGAAGTTGCTTTGGTCATGCCATTTTGATCACAGCAATGCAGAAGTAACTAAGACAGATGGTAGGGAACTCTATTCAAGAGTGACCACTGCAGTGAGATTTTATAGTAGGGGAGAAAGATTGGGCTCAGCTCTCAATGCACCATGGGCAAGTGGAGATTTTTTGCTCAGGAGTAGTGTGTGTGTGTGTGTGTGTGTGTGTGTGTGTGTGTGTGTGTGTGTGCACGCGCGCGTGCCTGGGGAAAAGGCCCCTGGCCAGAAAATTACTACGAGGGATCAGTGCTTGGGGAGGTTCTTACTAGATCAGCTAGACCCCTGCTGAAACTGTCTCAAATGTTTAGATACCTAGAATAGGGAGTGAGAATAGGGAGTGGTACCAAGGGAAACCAGAAACTAAGGGCAGGGGACTTTTGCTAAAATGGCATGCAAGATTCGTATTACAACTGTTCTAAGCAAGTCAACATAGAGTGTAAGGTCTGAGCTGTTCAGAGAGCGGTTTCAGAAGAGGCTTCATTGAAAGCTGGTCCTCATTAGCCCACACTAACAACACTTTCTCTGTGCTTTAACAAGTGCTTTTGACAATGTATTTTTACCACAATCTAGAGTATTTCTTCTGTCTGGTAAAAATCCAGATTTATATTTTAACTTAGATGGTAGATCTAATACAATTAACTATTTCGGCAATACCAGTGTCTTTTTTTGCATATAAAATTAAAATTATATGGGTCTATAAAGTAGCTGTTGACTGCTCTTTTCTGGAGTATTCTACCCCTTCCCGTCTTACCTGGGAACTAGTGTATATGCATGAGAGTGCTAAGGGTAAGTGAAAGAATCATCCCTTAGGGGGTTTCCTACCAAAGACCTTCAGTATAGTCATATAGAATGAAGAAAACAATGATTTGAGAGCAATCTTTCATTCTAATTTGTTTAACTATGGAAATGGGGTCCAAGTTGGTGATGAAGAAAATGTCCACAGATGACTTTTAAGAGTGAGTCCTTTTATTTTTTTCAAGGTTTATTATGTAGAAAGGAAAGGGAGGAATCAGAAAGTAGGTGAAAGCATTAGAAATACCATGTGTGTGAACCTCTCAGTTGCTGCCTTTCTGATGCAGGGAAAACTCAGGAGAGTTTGGAAGGCAGAGGGTTTAGAAAGCACTGCTTCCCTCCCTTGTGTCTGGTCTTGGCTCATTCCAGAACAGTTCCAGGGAATAGAACATCAGAGAGGCCTAGCCAGTGCTGGAGCGATAGGATAGACCCATGAGTATCACAGAGTGGAGGACCACGGTTTTGTGTGGGTTACATGTTTCCTTTACAAAGTCTGACCCCTGCTTTAAAGATTAGGGTAGCTAAAGTTCAGAGGTGTGGTAAGCCTTCACAAATGTTTCACACACATCGGATGGCTGACTTAGGTCCAGAGGGTGTTTCTCTCCCCAAAGCTCATATACTTTATTTCACACCTATCACCAGCCATAAGTTTGTAATAGGCTTAGGAAAGTGTTCTGGCCACAGAACAGTAAGGAAAAGTGCTCAGGTTTCCTCTCTAGGTATCCAGATGCCTTTTCTCTCATCCTGCTGTTTATGTAAATGCACACCCATCTCTAGAAGTGTTCAGTACATGATGTAGTTTCATAATGGTATTTATTTATTTTTTTTTTCGAGACAGGGTTTCTCTGTATAGCCCTGGTCATCCTGGAACTCACTCTGTAGACCAGGCTGGCCTCGAACTCAGAAATCCTCTTGCCTCTGCCTCCCAAGTGCTGGGATTAAAGGTGTGCGCCACCACCGCCCGGCCTAGTATCATAATGTTAACATCAGGTTAAACATATTTGTCTCATTAAACATTTGGTCCTTTCTCTGTGTCAAACTTTCAATTTCCTTCTGGTTTTTGGGAAAAAAAATATGGTATATAATTGTTAGCCATATTGTACAGCATTACACCAGAACTTAGTACTTCTAACTTCAGCTAGGAGCTCTCAATAAAGCCCACCCCATCCCCATTCTCCCCAAGCTCTCGGAGCCACTGGTGTAGTCTCGATTTCTGCTGTCCCACATGTGAGCTACCCGATTTCGATGCCTGCCTTAGCTCACTGACCGTCTATAGGGAAGGGTTTTCCTTCTTGGACTTGTCACAGTGGGTCATTCACTGGAGTACATTGTAAGGTTTTTTTTTTTTTTTTTTTTGAGACATATTAGTTGTGTGGCTTAGAGCTGCTTGTTTGGGGTCACAGAGCTTCTGCTTCTAGGATGGCGGAGCAATGTTTCTTTACATTGGAAGAAAATGCCTAACAAATGGGCACACAATAGGCAAATTTACAGAATGAACGGATCATGTTGCCTCCCAGAAAACCACTATGAACAATAGTGGATTTCTACATTGCACTCTTCTGTACTTGGCAATTTCCACACAGTGTTTATTTGAAAGCAAGCTCAAATTATATCCCAGTTCACTTTTATGTTGTGGCCGGTACACACTAGGTACCTATTTGTGTAAAGAAGAAAAAATGGTTTCGAAGTTGCCTCTTGGAATAAATGTTCTTTTTCTCCTCTAATTAAGTCGTTTTCTTAAACTTGTTATTTCAGAGAATGAAAATTTAACTAGACCTCATTGTATTAATTTTCTTTTTCTGACCAGTAGTAATTCTGTGAACATGAGAGAATTTTATGTCTGTAGATGTTAATTTTATGGAATTTTTTCATCTCTTAATAGGAAGGGATAATGCATGTGAAAAAACTTCATACATGTTTCTGCGCAAGGAACTTCCTGTGCGTCTGGCTAACACCATGAGAGAGGTTAATCTTTTGCCGGATAACTTGTTGAACCGTCCTTCTGTGGGATTAGTTCAGAGTTGGTAAGTAAATGCTTCAAACATTTCAGCACTGGAAGCATTTTGCACAGAAGTGTGCATACTATCTGGGAATGAGACATTCAGGATAGCTGGGTCTCCTGCATTTACAAGCTTTTAACTCTTCATTTCAAAACTTTAATGTAAGTATCTTCAACCATAAGACACTTTCTTAACCTTTCATTTTTCTTGTTATAGACATGATTGCTCATTGAAACAAAATAGAGAATAAAAGAAAGGAATGACATTACAGTGGACCTACTTTGATTTTAATAAAAAGAAAGAATGATATTGAGGCAGTGACTCTTGTATCCCAGACTGGCCTTGAATTCCACTTGTAGCCTAGGTGTCCTTTGCGTGTCTGATCCTCTTGCCTCCCGGAGTGCTGGGAGCACACAAGTGTCCACCGTGCCCAGTTACTGGGGATGGAAGCAGAGCGGTGACCGCAGAGGCGAGGCAAGCTCTCCTATTGAGCCACGTGCCTCACCCATTTGCCCTCCTTTGGATAGAGAGATGTTTTCAGCTTTTAGGAAGTCTCAGCCTTTGCTCTTTTATTTTTGTTTTAAAGATATTTCATGAAGGAAATACTTTTTAGAGTAAGTCATTTACAGGGGAACCTCACACGGAAAAACAATCATCTCCATGCTGTGCTGCTTCTGCTCCATGAAAGATCCAAAGTTAAAACAAAGTTAACTCAGTTACAGCTCTGATTGTAAAGCATGCGTTCTCTAACAGAGGGAATGGAGTCTGTGCTGATCCCCCCCCCATGAGGTCACTGAGTGGAAAGCTGTAAGAAAAGGTGGCATGTTTTTAGACAGGGATTTGCCTGTTTGGTCTACTGTACTCTAATAAGCATGCGGAAGTCTGTGGAGAAACCTGGAGGACTGTAAGGACCAGGTGGCACACATACTGCTAATCAGGAACAGTGTTGAGAACAAAAAAAGGGGCAGAAGATGCTAGCTGTGGTCTTGTACTGTTCCTTGATGGGTGGGTGGAATTGACTGGTGCAGAGGACTGTCTTGAGAAATCACCAGCTTAAGAGAACTAGCTCAACTTCAGAGAGTTTGTGGTGGCCTGGCTTCTGATAAAGAATGAACATTCAATGGCCATTCCTCAAGAATAAGTTTTTCACTTCTGGGGCAGGGGGAGATCCAGGAAAGGGGAAATCATTTGAAATGTAAATAAGGACTATATCGAATAAAAAAAAGAATACGTTTTTTCTGAAAAGCAGGTGTTTTATGTGATAACCTTGCATGGATTAGGGATTGGCGTAATTCAGGTGGCAGGGAATGAAGAAATGATAGCACACATTCAGAAAAGCTGGAGTCGAGCGAGCCATGCGTTCTGATGGACTTGTACCAACATCAGACCTGAATTAAGGAGGCAGATTTATGGTATGTAGCTGAATAAGGTGGTAAGTTTAGCTGTTCTAGGTAGGGAGTCTCTGTAGGCAAACAGTCTCAGGCTCTACATATCTGGGAGGGGGAAACTTGAGTGGATATTTTCTGTACATACCGCCAACATCCACACATGGATCGGGGATGGCTTTGCCATCCTAATGGGTCTGAGGCATTAGCATCCTCAAAAGGCCATGCTCATGTCGACAGCATGCATTCACTCACGACTTCCTCTACTACCCATCATTTTAGATGGTCTTAGAGGTTCACAGTCTAATCCCCTTTTCAGAAAAGCAACAAGAAGCTCTCGACTATGAGCTGCAGAGTCCTTAGGTTGCAGGAGAGATCAGAAAAGCAATGGCTACACATTTTACATTATAGTTGCGCTCTGCTTTGGATTCATAACTTGTTTTAGAAGGAAGGATCAACAAATAATTGTTTGCATGAGACTTCTTTATTGTTTCAAGACCTTCATTGAAAATTTGCTGTAGATAGTGTAAGTCACTGTCCGGGACCGCCATGCTGAGGATCCTCTGTAGGCAAAGTCATGCTCTTTGGTCCAGTAGGTTGTAGCCATTAACCAGTTTCCATTGCTAATGCAGCACTTACTTCAGGAACTTCTAAGTAAATTACTGCCTCTGAACTCTTTTCCAATATTAACCATTCTGATTCTCCAGACACCAGCTGAGTGTTCAACAACTCTGTTCAGTCCTGACACTAAATATCTGAAGTCAGCACAGACCCCACAATTTAAGAGCTCAGACCCCAAAGACTGACCCCATACATCATGTGTCAACTGCAAGTCCTGGATTACCCATGCCTTTGATTGACTGCTAGACATTGAGTTTCCATGGCCCTCTTCTGAGGCTTTATAATTTGCTAAAGTGGATCACAGAACTCAGGAAGGCACTTGCTTTATACTTGCAGGTGGATTGGAAAAGAAACCTCAAAATGGAAGAAATATATTAGACAAAGTGTTGCTGCGGCTTTGTAGCATCCATACTCTCTCTGTTGGCACCTCCAGGTGTTCACTACAAAGCCTTCAGCATCTCCTAATTCGGGAGATTTTTATAGAGCTTCATTTTCAGTCCTTATGCCTCCACAGAGGTTGGGAGTAGACTAAAAGTTTAAGATCTCTAGTCACTTGCTCATTGTTTTGATCAAGATCATGTTGACACTGTCTAGAGCCCTACCCTAAGTGACCTGGTTAGAATAACTCAGATGTGGGCTATAGGTGCTTCTTCTGAGTAACAAAAGATACTCCTGTCATTCTGGAAGGCTTAAGAACTGTACCAGGAATAAGGACTAAATACAGAATTTATTTTTGTATTGTACATATAACACTGGCAAAGTGAAATGTAGATTCAGATTACAGTGTTAAACCTTCCTTTGTATTCTCTCCATTGTCTGTGTCTATTTCAGACTATGCATGCCATTTTTTTGTTCATGCACATTCTATTTTGAAAAAAATAATTTCCTACTTAAGATTTGCAAGACTAGTAGAAAGAATTGTCATATACCTTCATCTGGCTTCACTGATAACATTTGACTATATGCTCTTTCCTAATTCATGGTTATGTTCTCTCTCCCACCTTGAATGGGGAGAGAGAATATGAATATATGTGTGCATGTATATCTGTATATAATATGACATACACATATGCATGAAAAATGTAAACAATGTCAGGATCAAAATGGAATTGGTAGAGCTAGGGAGTTACCAGGGAAACTTTCTTTTGCATGGTTGCCTATTAGTGACTAGCACAAGATTCTAGGTCTACAAGTTTGTACAGAGGCTCTTGCAACCTTATAAAGAAATGACATCTGTAAGGCCATCTGGCCAGCAAGTCTCCAACCTCCAATACATTCTGCCCTTCATTAGAATCAACAGTTCTTGATTTCAAATATCTGGTATGATCACTTTTCTTTAGAAATCCCCTTGCCTTGGACCTTTTCCTTTTCTTTCTTTAATCATATATTAATAACCATGTCTTAGGTATTAAAGAAGAAGCAAGGTGAATAAAACAACATGCCTGTTTAACATAGAACCATTAGAAAAGAAAGGAAAAGCTGCAAAGAGGAGTGGGAATAGAAGTGTGCTGACACAGGAGGGATTTTAGAATTGTAGTCCAGGGATCTATAAGGAGGTGCTCTTTTGAACATACCTATGGCTTCCTGTAGCATGTGCTTTCTCTCTGAAAGGCGCTTTCCAAATAGATATCAGTAGTATTTGAGGATATATTTCAGATTGTTCCTTTTATCGGTTGACATCATACACAAACTCACTGTTTTTCCTGAAACATTCGGATTGATGTTGATGTTATGCTCTTTGCCCCCAGATAACTTTAACACGCATCTCTGAGGATAACTCTTAGCAAACCATGATATAAATATTCACATTTAGAAGTTTATCATTGATATAGTAATATTTCCTAATAGGTAGTGCTTATTATTTTACTAATTGTCTTAATAATGCTCCTCTTTTGAAAAAATAAATCTGTCTTGATTTAAGAACTCAGCTTAGGATCCTGTATTTGCGTGTTCCTATCATTTGCTTTTAAAAGTGATGTACATGTGAAACAGCGACTCCACTGTTCCCTTGGCCACCCTGTAGTCTTCCTGCTTTCTTTTCATGCTACAAATCTTAGTATGATCTTAGATTCTTCTGCATTTGTAACTTTTCTCTTTAAAGGATTACTGCTTTGGGAAAGGGCTGGAGGCCTGTCTAATTTGCTCATGTGTGGCACATCTTATTAAGACCCAAGGATTTTAAGACAGACACAGAGAGAGAGAGTAGTAGTGACTAAGCAGGGCCCGGAGTGGTGGCTCAGCTGTTACGAGCACCTACATGGTGATTCACAACCCTGTCATCCCCCTTCTAGATGACCCGATACCTCTTCTAGCCTCTGTGGGCTCAGACATACATATGAGAGCAAAGCACCCAATTACATTTCAGTTTTTTTGTTTTATTTTGAGACACAAGGTTTTTCTGTGTAACTCTGGCTGTCCTGGAACTCACTCTGCAGTATCAGGCTAGCCTTGAACTCAGAGATCTGCCTCCCAAGTACTGGTATTAAAGAAGGTGTGCACTACTGTAGCCTAGGTACATTTATTTTAAGGTGACAATGTTTCTTCAGCCCCGGTGCCAGGACTGTGTCTCTGCTGCTCAGTTCATTCCTTAGATTCAAGGGGTGCAAACGGACCCAGCTCTCAGCGGGGGGGGGGGGACTATAAAGAACGTGGGGCTATCATTCATCACAGATGAATCTTGGTGGGCAAGAGACAGAATTCCTCACTCCCACACATAAGCACTCCCTTCCATAAGTTTATCACAGAAGCATAAAAAAGGCCTTGCCAAGTCAGCTTTTAAGGATCTGTTCTCAAAACCTAGAAGTCATGGTATGGTGTCTTCAAGAGTTGGGTACCCCACCCCTAAGGATGACTCACAGCAGAATGAGGTGGATAGTGGGGCATTCGGAGGGGCTTCTGCTAACCAGGAGTCCAGGAGGCAATGGAAGCAGCAGAGTGAGGTGGCACCTGCTACACCACACACTTGCCATTTTCAAGCCTCTGTTTTCCCAACTCAATGGTGAGAATACCAGCTTTCCTACCCACTGAGTGTCCCAGAAAATGAAATTGAAAGGGATAAAATGCATTGTGGTGCTGGATCGATTCTTAGGACCAAAAAGAGACTAGGGAGAGAAAGCACTTAGCAGGTCAACCAGGACTCACACCGTCTGGGTTTCAGTTACCTTCCAGTTTGGGTAATCACCTCTCTGGGGAGGGCTGGATGAAGAATRTATGGGAACTCTTTAGTCTCTGCAACTTTTCTGTGAATCTAAAGTCATTCTAAAATAAAAGTTTATTAAAACACACACAATGCAAAAAAAAGACTCCAGGATTTTATAATACACCCATTTTTCTTGTATTGGCCTTTATTGAGAACTATCATGATCAATTTAGAATCATTCTGATGTGCATTTTCTCTAGCACATACTGATGAAGTTAGATTTACTCTAAGAAATAGCCTTCTTGTATTCTTGGTATACACTTCAGGATCAAACCAGGGTGCTCTTTAAAATTTTGTATTCTTTTTGCCAGATGTGGTTGTGTATGCCTTTAATGCCTGAATTCAGGAGTTAGTAGCCAGTACATTTCTGTGAGTGTAAGGTTATCCTGGTCCATATTGACTTCTAGGCCAGCCAAGGCTATCTAGTGAGACCCTGTTTCACGAAAAATTTATGTACTTTTTGAGTAATCAAATTGTAGACTTGGAGTATTGTAATGCACTTGTAATAACAGACAAGATAGCTGAACCTGCCTTGTACAACTAGAAGGGCCAGTCATTGGATGAGTTCTTCCTATTAGTTTAAATCAGAGACACGCAAAGCTATTAGAGCTATGGTTTTTTGATACTGTTGGCTTTGTTTTCAGGTGAGCTTCCTTCCAGGTGGAAGACTGGCTGTAGAAGTCGCAGATTTCATATGCTGCACAAAAGCAGAGGAGTCAGTGTGTTTCTCAGAACCCTCCAGCAAGTCTTCTGTGTGTTTCTTTCAGTTTGAATTGAAGCCCTAGACCTTTCCCTGAGTCAGTGCCTGCGTTCAGCGATACGTTAAGTGATAGTCTTAGCTATGGACTGCGGGACTAAAGAGTGATTATTGATGAGAGAGAAGGGTTCTCCCAGAAAAGGACGGGGCCACCTATATGCTCTGAAGGAATCAAATTAGCCTGAAGCCCTCAAGCTGCATATAGGAGTGGGGTAAAGCCTGAGTGAGCAGGGAAAGGATGCTAGACAGGTAGCTCACGTGCTGACTTGTCTTTTTTTAGGTACATGCAGAGCTTCCTTGAACTTTTAGAATATGAAAACAAAAGCCCAGAAGACCCACGAGTTTTGGATAAGTAAGTATGATGCCAATTGCCTGAAAGTAAAAATATCTCGCAAGAGAACATTTCAGTAAAATGGAACTCATGGTATTTTTTTTTTTTTGGTTATTTTTTTTGCTTCTTAAACCAGCAACAAGCACCCTTCTTTTTTGCCCAACCTCTTTTTTTTTTTTTTTTTTTTTTTTTCGAGACAGGGTTTCTCTGTGTAGCCCTGGCTGTCCTGGAACTCACTCTGTAGACCAGGCTAGCTTCGAACTCAGAAATCTGCCTGCCTCTGCCTCCCAAGTGCTGGAATTAAAGGCGTGCGCCGCCACCGCCTGGCGGAACTCATGGTATTAAGACTAAAGAATTATAATTCAGAGCTGCGAGATGGCTCAGTTGTTAAAGTGCTCACTGCACAAGCGTGCAGGCCTGAGTTTGGATCTGCAATAGTCAAGTGAATACTGGGCAGCTATGACAGCCTGCCTGCAATCCTAGTGGTTGGGAGTCACACTGGAGATCTCCAGAGAAGCTGCCTGGCTAAATGACCTGAATAAGCGAGCTCTAGGTCAAATGAGAGACCCTGTTTTGATAAATGAGGTAGAGATTGAATGAGGAAGACAACTGATACTACCCAGGCATCCTCATGTATGTGTGTGTACATTTGTATGCTCACATTGTAACATGAATAATCCCACATACACTATACACACATTTGAGAACACAGATAACTGGAATTCAGACAAAAGTTTTAATTTTCCTGTGGGTAATGTTGTTTTGTTTTTTTAAAAATTTGAGTTAAGAATTTAGCATAGTTCACAGAGACTTCACAATGACTCAGGTGTAGTCTGCTATGCAGTGTCATAACCTTGAGCACGTTCTTCCACACCTCTGACCTCCAGATTTCCTTGTTTGTTCATTCACAATGAAACTTCAATTAATACTTCATGACCCAATTCTTAATATATGTAGTCAAAGTGAACTGGACAGCAGCCTAATATAAGCACTGTAGGGAATGTTCCATCTAGTGGTAGTTTTAAGAATGCAGTAGCATCCATATATACACGAATTACCTACCTAATCCATCAATTTAAAAATACTTTCCAAAGGTTTTGGAGAAACATAAAAGTGTTTTTTTTTTAATATACAACCGTCTGGATTCTATTGCTGTCACTGTGCACAAAGACTGCAAAATTCTCATGTTACCAGAAAGTATTTCTGTTTTCTATTTTTGTTCTCCAGCAAACCATAACCCCAGCTGTGAGTAGGTTTTTTCCCCCAAGGGAAATTAAATATCTCCTTTACCCTAATTTCTTCCTGTTCAGGATATACTACTCATGGTAGTCTGGTGTGCTGAGGACTTTCTTTTATCGTAATTATAGACTTAATCTTCACAATCATGAGACAAACACTTGACTTGGATATGCTCCATGAAGAGAACTAGGGAAACACTGCACCACACAAACAACCTTGGAGAGTTTTAACCCAGACGTGTGAGTCCACAAACAAGGAAATCTGTGGAAGAATGTGTTTTTCCAGAGTCCTGACTCTAGCATTTTTTCATCAGGGACAATTTAAGTAAATGGACAGTGCTGAATCCAGTGCGGGCTGTCTTCATGGCAGTGGCTCCAGTCAATTTGGGTAACTTGCTGGCTTTATGCAGCTAGGTCGGGAAGTTGAGATTGGAGATGCCTCATTCTTTTATTAAAGGGAGGGGTGACAGATGAGCTTGTGTCCTGGTAGCAGCCTTTTCTGTTCAGTGAGAACATACACGTTCTGCCATATATGGGATCAGAGCTGGAGAGTCGTTTGTCAATCACATTGGACTTCAGGATGGAGATAGAAAAGCCCCAGAGGGTGGGGAGGTGTTCTAAGAATTAATCCATTAAAATAAGCCTCTTCCCTTCAAGGAAAGATGTTTCTGCACTATAATGAATTGTTTCATTTTACAGATACTTAATTTATAAATACATTGGAAAGAGGTACATGAAAATTTACCCACTGTAAAATGTCTTGTGAATAATTGTGAACTTGGGTTTTTGTTTTGTTTTGAAGAAGGGTTTCCCTTGTGGATCAGGCTGGTTTTGTGCTCTGAGTTCCACCTGCCTATGCCTCCTGAGGGCTGCCATCGAAGGCGTGCGCCGCCACGCCAAGCCTGACTAGTTGTAAACTTCTGGTTTCAGAGTTTATTCATCTTTGCTTTCATTGTATGCATATATTGTTACAGAAATACTTCATTAAGGAAAAATAAGACTTCAGATAAGTAAAAGAAACTTATCCCAAATTTTCATTGCCAGAGGACAGCCTTATGTAACATTTTCTTGTCATCATTTTCCCCCTAGCATTCATATTGTATGGGTGTGAAGTTTTTTTTTTTTTTTCAAGACAAGGATTCGCTATATAGCCCTTGTTGTCCTGTAACTCACTCTGTAGACCAGGCTGGCCTCCCAACTCACAGAGATCCACTTGCCTCTGCCTCCCAAGTGCTGGGATTTAAAAGTGAACACCACTGCTCAGCAATTTTTCTGTGTTTACAGTATTGTTCTTGGCCACTTAATAGTTTCATAATGCAGTCATGGATCACTCAATGACAGATACCTTAGAGAAATGCTTCATGAGGAAAATCTGTTTATGTGAACACTGTAGAGTATCCTCATACAAACATAAAAGGACTACAACCTTACTAGGTGACATAATCTTTTAGGGACACTATTGTGTACAGTCTGTCACTAAAATGTTATCATGTAGCAATCAGTACTCACACACACACACACACACACACACACACACACACACAAATATGCAAATGGTCTTGTTGGTTTTTCGAGACAGGACTTCTCTGTGTAGCCCTAGCTGTCCTGGAACTTGCTCTGTAGACCAGGCTGGCCTCGAACTCAGAAATCCGCCTGCCTCTGCCTCCCAGAGTGCTGGGATTACAGGCGTGCGCCACCGCCGCCTGGCTAACTTACATTATTAATTCTACAGATAGGTCATGCCATTTGACCCGCTAATGTTGGATTTTATCCTGGTTTGTAGTTTTTTACACCTTTTCATGTGTGTGAGTATTTGACACGTGGCGTAAGTGTTTGTATCTGAGAGTAATGTGTGTCGTGTTATAGGTATGGAGAGGAGATGACAGTCTTGGGTGCTGGTCTTTGCCTTCCATTACAGGGCTCCAAACTCAGGTCAGCAAACTTGCACAGCAGTGCAGTTATACAGCCAGCCACCATGCTGGCACAGACTGCTCTAAAAACAACATTTGTTTTCTCTTTCTCTTCCCACAGCCCCATTCTCTGGGTATGGTGTATGCGTGTGCGTACGTGAAAAGCAGTTTTTAAAAACAGCTATTTACCTTGTCCACTTGTTTCCCTAGCGTTGATCCTAGAAGTGGAATTATCTTCTTTGGACTTCAGATGTGTGTGGTTAAATTGCCCTTAGAAAATGTTCCATTTAGCGCCCACACGCAACCTTCACTGGTTCTTATTTGCCATTCTAATAAAGAATGTTTTCCTTTGCTTTTGTGCTGGTAAATTGATTGGCACTGTGCTTGCTTTTTCATAGATTCTCCCACTAAGATCTTTTCCTTAGTTTTCCAATAGGATGTTCATCTTCACTAAGTATGTGGATTTTATTTCTTCTTTTACTCATCACGTGGGCTTCTGCAATTCTGCAGTTATGTTCTTTGTTTCTTTGCGGTGTGTGTTTCTGCCCTTGGTAATAAGTTGAGAACAGCCTCCTTTATCCCAGTTATAGACTCGATTCACCTGATTTTCTTTTATTATTTCTGTGATTTCACTCTTAACATTTTTATATTTTTAAAAAGAAATTGTTTTTTGTGTATGGTTTATATGGCTTATGTATACATGTGTACGTATGTGTGCGCATTGATGTGTACATGTGTGTATGGGTGTGCATTTTCATGTGGAGATCAGAGGTTGGTGCCAGGTGTTTTCTGGATCGCTCTCCTGATTTTTTCAGACAGTCTCTCTCACTAACCAGGGAACTCGATGTTTTGACTAGACTGGCTAGCCAATAGTCCCCTGGGGTCCACCTGTGTCCACTGCCCTGGCTCTGGGCTTATGGAGATGTGTGGCCATACCTGCTTCTATGTGGCCACAGATCCTTGTCACTTTACCACCCCCCACCCTCCGCACCAGCTCCTCACTATTATTCTTACATTTCTCATTCTCTCGGGCTTAAGGCTTCAAATTGGTATATATGATTTAAACTGGTAGCCCTCTGGCCCAATCAGTTCAATTATTTCCTTACTGATTTACATTCTTTTAGTAAAAAAAAAATTATGGAACCCCCAAATGTCAGCACATTCCTTAAAACATTTGAATTTGTTTTAAACCTCACCAGAACCTTTTACTTTGTGTAGCTCTGAAAGAATTTCAGTCGGAAGTTTCAAGCCAAAGCTTGGCTGCATTTAGCTTTTATGGTTATTTCCTTTTACTATCTAGTGAGAGGAATGTTTCTACCTATAAAGAGTACCAGCGGGTAACTAGATCGAGGTGGTGGGTGGGAAATATAAACTTACCACATTGTGTTTCCTTCCCACACAGCTTTCTCCACGTTCTGATAAATATCAGAAACAGACACAACGATGTTGTTCCTACAATGGCCCAGGGCGTGATTGAATACAAGGAAAAGTTCGGCTTTGACCCATTCATTAGCAGCAACATTCAGTATTTCCTGGATCGGTTCTATACCAACCGCATTTCATTCCGCATGCTTATTAACCAGCACAGTAAGTTGGGTTGTTTTGGGTCCAGTTTTGAACAGGTAACCATATTGATTTTTTCTGAAAAGTTTTCCTTTTGCTTCACTTTTAGTTTACTGACTTAGACTTTTGGCTATAGAAATATCGTTTCTCATTCAGTTTTTCTTAAGTGAATCCTTCTTGTTATAAAAAAAATCTCTTAATATTCTTGATTCAAAATTGTCCTTGGAAGGCTTTGTGATGCTTATTTTATAGGCAGGTCCATGCCTGCCTTTCAAAGGCCCTGCTGTTACATTTCTGTGGAGTCAAGGGACTGCCTTGAATGGCACCCACATCAATTTCTCAATAATTTAATTTATATGGGAGTGCTTTTCTTTATCCAAAACATGCATTTTCTTATTTAGTTTTAAAAACACCAATATGGGAATATTGAATGAGCATGTTAGGTATATAAGCAATTCCCTTTATTCCACAGTGATAGGTAAAATCTCATTTGTTGTTGTTGTTGTTGTTGTTGTTGTTGTTGTTGTTGTTGTTGTTGTTTTCCGAGACAGGGCTTCTCTGTGTAGCCTTGGCTGGGAACCCACTCTGTAGACCAGGCTTGCCTCCAACTCAGAAATCCATCTGCCCTGCCTCCCAAGTTCTGGGATTAAAGGCATGCGCCACCACTGCCTGGCAAAATCTGATTTTTAATTAGTCCATGATGCCACACTGAGAGTTTTAGTATATTCAATTCTTTCAACACAACTTTTTTGTTTCGAACTGCTTGACTGATTTCCAGGACTGTCACCTTAGTTGACATATTAGTTAAGCATGTACATATTTGAAGTTACCCTTGCTGAATCAGAGAAGGAACAAAGCATTTTTAATTCATTTGATTTATTTAGATAAGCAAATGTTATGGAACTGTTAATATGTACTTATAGCCAGGCAGTGGCAGCACATGTCTTAATCTGGGTACTCAAGAAGCAAGAGACAGGTGATCTCTAGGTTTGAGGCCAGCCTGGTCTACAGAGTAAGTTTCAAGATAGCCAGATCTACACACAGAGAAACTGTGTCTTGCAAAAGCAAAAAATCAAAAAACCAAAGCATGTATTTATAGTTTTAGAAACATGTATGATAATTCATAGAAAAAGGGAACCTAAATACAAGCCAGCTAATTTACTGAGATAGTAGCAATTTCCTTATCTAAGTATATTTTGTCCACATAGATATGCATATGTTTCGTTGTTGATTAAACTCATGCACCTTTTTTTCTATTTTTAATAAGTTAGAACCTTATGTACTGGCATACACCTATATTTGCCATTTTTCATGATCTCAAGTCATTCCTATTTTGTTTAGTTATTTATCCTCCTTTTGTGGGGTCTAAGTTAGTCCCCAGGTTTGATTGATTTAATACAAAGTATACCTATAAAAATTTGACTTCCATTGCTTTTTTTTCTTTTCAGCTTCTTTAGGCTTTTATTGGGGAATAAAAATCTGCAACTATTGTATAGAGTAACATGGAACATTTTTCTAAAGATATTTGAACAAATACGGTTTGTGTACCCAGAATTGCAAAAGTCCCTCCATGGTAGAGGCGTTTGCCCCATGAGGATTCCTCACAAGTGGCCCATGCTGCGTGTTGGAAATACTTAGTGGCTGCAATAAATGGCTGCAAGTGTTGAGCCCCCAAGAGATAGCCTGCTAAGCGTGTCTTGATCTACTGTCATCAGCAGAGGAAGAAAGGATTGGGCGCCTGACATGCATTGCTACTATAGGATCTACTTCCTGTGCCTGATAGGACTTGAAGTCCATCCCTCTCCCCTTTTGCCTGATGTATTTATTTGCCCCCCATCAGCTGTATTGCATTACTCTAAGTCATTGTGGATGCTGAAATGATTGTAAAAAGATCGTTTTGACAGTTAGAAATTTATTTTTGTGCTTGACCATATCAGCTTGCTGTGTTTCAACCCCTTTCCTTCTCTTTTGTGTTCATTTAGCACTTCTGTTTGGTGGTGACACTAACCCTGCTCATCCAAAACATATAGGGAGCATCGATCCCACCTGTAATGTAGCTGATGTGGTGAAAGGTAAGGATGCCAACCCAGTGTCACTGACCATGGCAGAAATAGCATTGGGGTTTATTTGAGGCAGCTCAGCTGTGGGGTCATGTTGCTGGGTAGTCTGTGATTCATCAGACCATGTTAGGCCTAAACCAATTAATCCAAATATGAAATATTTCTAGATCAGGGAAGAACAAATAATTTCTAATGCTCMAACACTGGTTTCTACTTTGTTCATCAGGGTGGTTCTTGCATTTTTCTTAAACAGTAAACATTTCAGGAAGGTCTGGATTTGACTTGCCTCCATTTTTAATTTTTCCCTTGTTATAAAATGAGTCTGCGTTTACATTTGCCAAATCTATGTGTCTTTCTCTTACATAACCCTGATGTTAGAAGCTATACAGCAAATGGGCTTAGCTGGATGGACACTATCAGTATTCCCAGGGTAGACTAGGCCAGGCACTTCACTCGTAAATCCCTGCTACACTGGGGACTTTGAGTTCTACCAGCTGGATCCTGTTATTCATATCAAGTAAATGCTGAATGCTGTCAGGAAAGCCCGACTGCCTGTGACGCACCGGGTTCCAGCACTTCTCAGTTTTGACTTTGTGCAGATTCTTGTTCCCAACTTGTCTCCTTCCCCAGACTTCATTTCCTGCTCTGCTTCTCATCCAGCTTTAAACACTCAGCCGGCAAGTTTGCATGATCATACTTTGTCCTGGATTCCATCAGGGAGCTTGGTTGTCTTTCAGCAACCACTGCTAAGGGCAGCCCGTGCAGTACAGTTTCCAGGTGGCCTGCGCCTCTGTCTGGCCAGAAGACATTTCCTCCCATTATTTCGGTTTTAAGGCAGCTAGGTCTAGCTGATACATGTGTGCCTTTTCTCTTGAGCTATAATTGATGTAAGGCCAGGAAATATGTCTTTTTGTTTGTTTGATAACTTTTATAGAACCTTGTAGTGTCGGTAGAAATAGAAGATCTGTAAATATTCTGTGGTTTGATAAATTTTAGACATTTAAAGTTGTTGAATAAATTTTATTATTAAATTTTATTATTAAAAAATGGGGATGTCTGGACATGGCCGCACACTTTTAATCCCCACACTCAGGAGGCAGAGGCAGATAGATCTCTGTGAGTTTGAGGTCAGCCTGGTCTATAAAGCAAGTTCCCAGACAGCCAGGGTTGCACAAAGAAACCCTGTCTGGAATAACCAAACTAATCAAACAAATAAACAAAAAACACCAAATAAACAACAAAAAAMCAAACAAACCTAAAGTGTGCTGGGGAGACCGTTCATCTGTTCTAAATATTTACTGTTTTTGCAGAGAACCCAGATTCTCTACCTAGCACATACATAGCAATTCATAACTGTCCATTTTAAGTGCCCTTTTCTGACCTCCTCTTCTGACCACATATGTATGTGCATAGATATCCATGCAGGCAAAATACTCTTATACATGAAGTAAAATTAAAAAATATTTAAGAAATTGTAGGGGGCTGGAGAGATCGCTCAGTGGTTAGAGCACTCCATCTTCCAGAGGACCCAGGTTCAGTTCCCAGTACCCACATGGCAGCTCATAATCTGTAACTTCAGTTCCTGGGGACCCAACATCCTTGCATACAGGCAAACAAAACAACAATGCACATGAAATAAGAATAAATACATTTTAAAAAATAAAAATGAAAATAATTTCAAATAAAAACTACCAAACACTGGAATTAATTAGCCCCAAGGTCTAGTTTCTTCGGTGTGATACTGAAGTGGTAGTGACGTTTTAGTCATAGCTTTAGAGATAGAGCTTCAAAGGATATTTTTTAAATGTCTGGACATGGTATGAAATAAGGGATTTGCTTCAAAATCAGAAGTTGAGGAATAACAAAGACAGAGCCTGTGTGGAGACTAGCTGAGGCTGTGATGAGCACACAGTGGTTCATTATACCGCGCGTTACACTGCTACGGGTTTGAAGTTCTTCATGATAAAGTTTTGAAAAGCACTCAGTTCTATTATCTCATTGTTTCTTTCCAATATAAAGTCTTGACTAATTTTTAGGGAGGATGTATCTAAGGACTCGTGGAATTTGATAAGTATTAGGAGTTTCATGAAACTTAACAATTTGTACTGTACAGAGAGATTAAGCATTGCTACAGTGCATCAAAGGCCTTGTGTCATTCAAGGAGAACTGCTGTGACTTGACTCTTTTTGTTTGTTTGTTTTTCAAGACAGGGTTTCTCTGTGTAGCTCTGGCTGTCCTGGAACTCGCTGTGTAGACCAGGCTGGCCTCGAACTCAGAAATCCGCCTGCCTCTGCTTCCCAGAGTGCTGGGATTACAGGCGTGCACCACCACTGCTTGTGACTTGACTCTTAAAGCTGAAAGAACTTACGTTTTATGACTGTTACTGTCAACATTATTCCATCATTTAGTATGTATTAACTACTGGTACTGTTATGTGATCTCTAACCAATGCCATAAACTTCTGCATCATTCTCAGTGACAACTTTAATACCAAAAGCTAACTGGAAGATTATTCAGAATAGTGTGACACATGTTTGAAAGGAACTGAAAAGCCTGGGAGTTTATGCCCGGGTGTCCTAGCTCTCTCTGTCGGCTTTCTGCTTCTGGGAAGCAATGTCTGAGGACATCAATCCACTTACAGGAGAAACTCTTCACCTTGGTTCAGTTTCAGAAGTTTCAGTGCTTGGCCCCACCACTGTATATAATACCGTGGCAGTGAATGCATGTCAGAGCAAAGCTACTTGTTTACGGTAGCTGGGAAACAAAAGAGAAAGGGGCCAGAGTCCGAATAGCTCCTTCAAGATCAGTGGCCTAAGTTCCTCACTCTTGTCCCCGGCCCCCCTAGGTTCTGTCCAATAGCACCACAAGTGAGAGGCTATTTTCCTTTAGGGGACGTTTAGCATTCAAAAATGTAAACTATCCGTTTTCTTTGTTCTATTTACAGTTCCAGTCTCTCCTTTTTCCTCATCCTTCCGATACTCACACAGCTTATTTTTGCTGTGCTGTGGATTGATCCGTGGGGCCTTAGACGTGGTGGAAAAGCACTTTACTGTTGAGCATTATTCCCAGTCTTCTTTTTACTTTTATTTCGATACAGGATTTCACCGTGTCTGCCAGGCTGGCCTTGAACTCATTCTTCATGGACTGCAGAACTTGTGATCCTTCTGCCTTGGCTTTCTTAGTAGCTGAGATTATAGGCCTACATCACCAGGCACAGCCCACTCGGAGCTTTATCTTTGCTCTTTTCAAAAAGAATTCTCTTCTTACATCCTGAACTCCCGTTTTCTCCCCCTCCACTCCTCCCAGCGATCCCCACACCTCCTCTCTCGCCCAGGTCCTCTCCTCCTCCATTTCCCTTTAGAAAAGAACAGGCCTCCCAGGATATCAACGGAACATGGCATATCAAGTTACAATACAACTAGGCACAAACCCTCATCAAGGCTGGATAAAGCAGCCCACAAGGAGTCAGAGACAGCATCAACTCCCACTGTTAGGAGTCCCATAAAACGCCAAGCTGTACAGCCATAACACATACACAGAGGACCTAAGTCGGACCCATGCAGACTCTGAGCCTCTATGCGCCCGCTGAGGTGATTCTGTGGACTTGTTCTCATGGTGTCCTCGACCTCGCTGGCTTTCACAGTTCTTTCTCACTGCTCTTCCACAGGATCCTCCGAGCTCCACCTAGTGTTTGCCTGTGGGTCTCTGCATCTGCTCCCATCAGTTGCTTGATGAAGGTTTTCTCGGCATTGATCTATGAGTATAGCAGAATACCATTAGGAGTCATTTCATTGATTTTGTTTTGTTTTAGCAGTCAGTTTGGGTCTCTGAGTTATCTAGCCTTGGCTTCCTGCCCATCCAGGCTGTCTGCCCTCCCTTTAACTGTCTACCTAGTGGTAGTTACTGCAAATAAGTTTACTATATTCAATTGTGTGATTTGGGGAGAGGCATAACTAAAGCCCAGATTCTTGGTAAGGGTCTTTGTTATGACTGTGACTTCCCATGTCCATTTGTCATTCCACTTCCCCCAG
>BDUI01001601.1:33123-48734 GCA_002335545.1 Apodemus speciosus | reverse complement strand
TTCCTCTCTCTGTCTGTCTCTCTCTCTCTCAAAACAAGTATTATATATATTTTTATAATTGATGAGGTTTATTATGTCCTAGAGAAAATTTGCAAATTTAGTGTAGTTTAAAATTATTTTTTCAGTGTGAAAATTCAACCCTACTTTAATGTCTGTTTTCACACTTCTAATATTTTAAAAGTAGTTTTCTGTTCTTACTGCTGTTTGCCTTTTGTTTTCTGTGTTTGTTGTATCTTATCAGAATTAGTCTGATGTTTCTGGTGCTTAATTCTAAAAGTTTAATGTGAGGACAGATAGATAATTAGAATATGAAATTCAGATTTGGTAGCAATGCAAGATAAGTGAACTTAAGAGTCTGAATATACCCTGTTCTTACCTTCGTATTATTTTAAGGTGTTGACTGTCAAATTTTAGCATTGAAATTCTCTGGAGCTTAGTTCTCTCCCTTTCTATCTTTCCTTCTGTCACCTTTTGAATCTTAAGTTCTCTCTGCACGGTATTGATTTATCTCCATGAAGCCAATATGGAGCTGAGAACATTGCAAATGTGCCCGTGGAACATAATAATTTGAAATTGTAAAGGTGAAGCTGAGAAGTCTTGTTCTCATAAACAGTCTGGCAGTTCTCAACTGTTTACATGGAGTTACCTTATAGTTCAGTGCTTCCCTCTTCCTAGGTACATGAGAAGCAAAAGCATGTTCACACAAAAGCTTGAACGTGATTACTCATAATACACAAACAGTAGAAAGAATCAATGTCTGTCATCTAGTAACTGGATGAAGAAAATGTGGTATATTTTTACAGTGGCCATTACTTAAAAATGTTTTTATACTATGAAATTTAAATATATGGAATGACTACTGGTTCATGTTACAAGATAGATGACCCTTGAAAACACTGTCTTAGTTTCTTTTCCTATTGCTACAATAAAATGCCCCAACAAGAGCAACTTAGGGGGAGGAAGGGATTATTTGGCTCTAAACTCCAGGTTATGTTCCATCATGACAGGGAATTTGTAATGGAAGAAGTTGATAGAATTGGTCACATGACATCTGCAATCAATGCCAAAGAATAGTGAAGTAATGCTTGCATGCTAGTGTTTGCCTTGCTTTTTCCACTCTTAGTTTAGAATTCCCTTCCTAGGGAATGGTGATGCTCAAATTGGGCAGATCTTCCCACCTCAGTTAATATAATGAAAATAATTCCCCAGATATGCATATATACCAGTGTTCCTCATTGAAATTCCTTTTCTGGGTGACCCTAGATTATGTCAAATTGACAGAACTAACCATCACAAGCACTATGCTGAGGGAAAGAAACAAGTTGTGAAAAGCCACATATGACAGGATTCACTTCATTTTGATATGTCCAGAATGTTCATCAGATGAAGTAGAAGGGTGCTCACCAAGGGCAGGGCAGAGAGGATGGCTGCCAATAGTGTGGGACTTCTGCAGTGATAAAAATGTTCATTGTAATAAGGGGTACAGAACCTCAGATAGTACTAAATACCACTGAATTGCATGTTCACTATAAACGGGTGACTTGTATAAGAATTATGTGTCAGTAAAGTTTTTAAAGTGAGTTACCAAAAGGCCTATGATATCAAGCCAAGGAATAGCAATTGGCCACCTAAACAGGCACTAAACTAAGTTCTATTTAACATTATAAAGTAAATGGAAGCCACAGATCCTCTCCTCAGATTGATTTTCAGTGTTCTTTTCCTTTTTAAAAATGGCTTATTTTCAGTTCAAGAGAAGAGTTAATAAATATGTCATGAGTCACCTTTACTTTCTTAATTTATTCCCCACTCTTTAAACTTTCTACAATTGTCTTCTAGCTATTTTTGTAATGGCCTTGATTTTCTTACCTGATATCTATTTTCTCCTGTTGAAAAGCAGACTCTTGCACCTTAAACTTTACATCAGGTTTAAGCTGTTATTCTTAACCAACTTAACAGACATTTTAAAGACAATGAGTGGTTCAAATAATGTAAATTTGGCACCTTATGAAAACCTGTTTACTAAATTTATTGTTGGGCTTTCATTTGCTAGTAACTGTAACATCATAACTTTTGGCAATTTTGTAACTTACATTTTATGTGTATGAATATTTTGCCTCCATGTATGTATACACGTATACCATGTACATTTCTGGTGCCTACAGAGGCCATAGAGGACACCAGATCTCCTGGAACTTGAGTTATGGGTGGCTGTGAGCCGCCAGTGGATGCTGGGAATTGGATCTAGGCCCTCCACAAGAGCACAAAGTGCTCGAAACTGCTGAACCATCTCTCTAGGTCTGACAGTTGTTTATATTTTAAATTATAGAAAGTATTGTTTTGCTACAATTTAATCAGATTCTGTGGTGTTTAGAAGTACAGACCTGGGTTTATAAATGAAAAAATATCTTTTAGCAGTATTTAAAAGTTAGATAGTTTTATGCTTGGCATAGACCAACTTTACTGTTACTAGTCTATGATTGTGCTATGGCTATGGTTGTTAAAACATGGAAGAGAGAAAAAACATAGACTATTTTAGTCATAGTAATGTATTGAAATCAAGAGATTGTTTTAGAAGATGGTGTTTGATTCATTTGAAGTCCCTTTAGAGAAATTCTTTATGTATACGCCTACATGTTATGTTGTCATTAATGCAACAACAATTAAATGAAATTTTTTCAATTACCAGATGCGTATGAAACAGCCAAGATGCTCTGTGAGCAGTACTACCTGGTAGCTCCGGACCTGGAAGTTGAAGAATTCAATGGTAAAAGACAAAGCATGTTCGATGCGATCAGGCTGCCTCAGGGTGGGATAGCCTTAGCAAGAAAAAGTATTTTAATGTTAAGTCCAAAGGAGACTTAAATGCTAATGATATCCAAGCCACCTGTCCGAGAGGTCTAAAATGGGGCTGCCTTGCCATCTTTATGTTGTTTCAAAATGGTTCTTATACACTTAGTCACCAGGGAATGTAATGAGTCACCTTTGCAAAGGAACGCACAGTGTGCCCTGTGCTCCTTAGTAGCCTTTTCCACTCACATCGGGCCTTAAGCCTGTGTTGCCACCCTTCCTTTTATATGCGGGTTTTTTTTTTCTGCTTAGCCTCCAGTTTCTATTTTTCGTTCTTACAGGAAAGCTATCTGAAAGTAAAATCCCTTATGTCTGTATAGAGTTCTGTTGACATTTATTAGGTGCTGCTTCAACTAATGGTGTTTCAGGCAATGACTGTGCAAAATAGGCTTTATTATTTCTTGAGTCTCAAGCGTAAAAACCCAGACCACTATTTTTCATTGACTTTTAAAAATGTACTATTAGGGAATATTCATATTCTGTTCATCTTATTTTAGAAAGCCAACCAGCCTCTATTAATCATCCACTATAGCCACTAGGCCCAGGATAAGAGAAGAATCATAGCCAAACACATTTTACATGGTCCTAAAAGGAAGAAAAGAAATGTCAACTGTAATATTCCCAAGGAAAAGTACACATAATTGAGCAAGCCTTTAGATGGCTCCTAGAGAATGTTGTTTAAACTTAAGAGAAGAAAACAAACTGTAAATGTTTTTCATTTCCTTGAAATTTRGGCTGAAAAGGTTGAATTGAATTCTGAGGCTGTTTATATAACTAATGATGCTGTTTGCCACAAGATAAACTAAGCACTCAGCTTGCTTCTCAGGCCCCATTACAACCACAATAAAAGAATCCCATAAAGCCAGCAAAGGGAGCCAAGGAGGCTTATATGTGGACCACTGTATTAGTCCCTTCAGGCTGCTAAACCAAACCATCAGACTGGGTGGATTAAATAACAGACATTTGTTTCTCATGGGTGTAGAAGCTGAGAAGTACTAGACCATGGTGCTAACAGATTTAGTGTCTGGTGAGGGCCTATTTTCTGACTTATAGATGACTTCTTGGTGTGCCTTTACATGTAGTAAAGGGCCAAGGAGCTCTCTGGGGTTGGGGTGTCTTTTATAAGAGTGCTAATCCCATTCATAAGGTTCCATTCTCATGAACTAATGAACTCCAAAGGGCCTACCTCCAAGTGCCATCATTTTAGAAATTAAATTTCGAGGTATGAATTGAGAAGAACATAGACACTGAGACCATGGCGACCCATTAGTGCCAACTTGTGGAAGAATACAGCCAGATAGAAGTATACTGAGTGATACACCAGGGCAGGACTGAGCAAAACGGAGTACGCTGCTGCGGACATGACAGCCATTTTCCAGATAGCCAGGAGAGGGACTGTGGGAGCATAGCCGAGTGGTACAAACAGCTAGAACAGGAAGGAAGCCAAAGGGTTAGGATTAGTTTGCGGAAAGCTGGTCTGAGGGCAGCCTGGAGAGATGGCAGGGAGTAGCTTTACACTGTCTAGACTCGGCTACCCACGTGAGTGTGTGTTGTCCAAGAGCAACTTACCGGATATGATATGTGAATAATGTTACTCTGAAGTAAAACCTTCATTTTAGCATTTGAAGGTCTCTCAGGTTGTCATCTACCTTACTGAAGGCATATTCTAAAGCCAGTGGAGTCTTGATTCGATTTTTAAAACTCCAAGTCAGCCTTCTCCCTTTGGGCAATATCCAAAGAGAAAGGAGCACTAGCTACCTCAAGTGATAAACTTCTAAACTGGATTCCTAAACAAAATCACAACCATGGTAGGTTAAACTTTGGCAAAAAATAACACTTAACTACGATTGGATTTCTCTGCTGCACTGTTACTGCCAGAATATGCCTCTCTTTATCAAATTCTGAGGAAGAATGATCTTAAACTCCAGTTTCTATGTCTAGCCAAACCCTCAACTAAGACAGGGTTATCAGGATTGAGAGATGTGTCTTCCCTTGCAAACTTTTGTAAGGTAGTTTATATAACTAGGTCAGTGGGCTGTATAATATAGATGTTAAAAAAATATGAGACAGTCTATAACCCTAGAGATGGCCATGTAGCATGATTTAAAAAGCAGCTGGATCTAATTTAAAGATCCCTAAAGGATAGCATGCATGCCATGCAAAAGAAGCTAGAAGATTTGGTGATACAGTAGGGAGTCCAAGAGGAGAGTGATTAGACATAATGGGAAAAATACATAGCACATAAGAAAGACATGCACTGCTCAGTGGTTACCTTTGTGCCATGACCCAAAGCAACTTAAGAAGAAAAGGGTTCACTTTGGCTTATAGTTCCAGAAGAATAGTGTCCTTTGTGGTGGGGAAGGTATGTCATGGCAGCAAAAGAAGGAAGCTGCTTGTTCACATTTTCATTAGCACATAGGAAAGAGACAGGAGAAAGAAGGATAAAAGCAAGCAGGAAATAAAATACTTCCTCCATCAAAGCATCACCTCTTAAATATCCCATAACCTCCCTAAATAGTGTCAGCAAGTGTCCAAATACCTGGGGGATGTTTCCAGTCCAAACCTCCAGACTGATCCATTCTAAAAGGGGTGATGTGGTGATGAGCAGTTGGAAGAATATAGGCAGAATCCATTTCACTGTAAGGCTGAAAGTATTTCCTCCAAGTAACACATGAGTCATGCTGCTGACTCACCGGGAAGGAACATCACTTTGTGGCTGTTCTACAGAGATTGAGACTTACATAGACCATTGCCAACATTACTGAATTTTAGCTTTCTTAACCGAGCCTATAGGGAACAAATAAAATGGTCAGGTTTATACAACAGAATGTAAATGTCCTTAAAAATGAAGAGGGTGGAGAAGGGAAAGGGTAAAAGGGCTTTGGCTTTCTGTTTTTAGAAGATTTTTAACCATTTGAATATATCACTAAATAGTACAAATAACTTCTCATCAAAGGGCTTGGAACCTGGAAGCAGAACTCCTTGGTAGAGTACTTTTTAAGGTACATGGGGTTCTAGGTCTGATAAAATTATCTACCTGATAAAAATGTTCTTAGGCCAGTCATATTAGCTACAGTCTGTTGCCATGATAAAATATCTGACATAGCACCCTGGAAGAGGAGAGACTTATTTTAATGAATGGTTTTAGAGGTTTCCATCCATGATAGTTTGGCTCTATTGTTACAAATGTGAGTCTGACCCACAATCTAGAATAGCCCCGTGTGTGTGTGTGTGTGTGTGTGTGTGTGTGTGTGTGTGTGTGTGTGTGTGTGTAGTCAATTGTATGGTTCTCTGGTATCCATTTCGTAGGTGCTACAGTGTCAAACTGTTGGACATGCCTGTAGGGCCTGCGGTGGGGTGCAGCATTATGGCAGGGAGTCTGTGCTGGGCTAAAGTTGTTTACTTTGTGGACGCCAGGAAGCAAGAGAGAGGGAGGAGGAGCTAGAGTCGACCGACACGGGTTTGGAGACGTGCTTTCCATGGCCTGTCTTCTTCACACTAGGCTTCACCTCCTAATGCTTTCACCACCTCCTGTTTGTACCACAGACTGGTAACCATGTCTTTAACATATGGCCTTTGATGACACATGAGATGTAAACCAACAGCACTGTGTGTCCAGTTTCAGCATCACTTTTGTTACCATGGTCATATCAGCTTTCCAAAGCTTGTTTGCTCATCTGTAACTGATAGCACCTATGATCACTATATGTTATCATAAGGATACAATTACATGGCGAATAGAGTAGCTCATAATAAATTACTTAGAACCAATGATTATTATCTCTGATTTATATTATCGTTACTTTTTTAGAGGAAATACTAAGTTATAAGGTATCTGTTTTAGTTGAGAAAGTTTGTTACTGTGTCTTACCTGATTGCATGTCATGAGGAAGAAGAAGGACTTTTCATGCRGATGATCTTAGTGCTTTGCATGAGGTTCAGTTTCTTTGATGTTCCTTAGAAGATCCCTGGTTCAAGGAGAATACTATAGACACTCAAGGATTTCATTGTAGTAGAAAGTTTCGCGAACCTCATAGTCTAGTCTACACCGTGTCCTGTTTATAATAATATAGCACATTATAATTACTTTTGTTTCTGTAATAAGGGCTGGTTTAAGCTCACAGTTTGAAAGGCTTCAATCCACGGCTCTTGGTTCCATTGCTTTGGACTTGAGGCAAGGCAAACTCTCAAGGCAGCAGGAGAGCGTGGCAGATGAAGCTGCTCCCCTCACAGCAGCCAGGAAAGAACAAAGAACAGGCCAGGAACAAGATGCCTTCTTCAAGGACATGCTCCAAGAACTGACTCCAACCAGGCCCCGCCTGATATTTTCTACCATTTCTTAATACTGTCATTAAGTTAGGAATCTACCAGTGGATTAAGCATTCATTGTATCAGAGCCTTCTTGCTTCATTCATTTCCCTGAAACCTATCATCTAGCAGTGAGCGTTTCAGTGAGTAGTTCACATTCAAATCACAGTGCTGTTAAGTCCAAATTTACCACCCCTTGTATTTGGCTCTTCTCTCACAAATGACTACTGGGGTCGATAGGAGATCTGTCCTCCTGATTTGAAAAATTCCAAGTGATGTCTGTACGTCCTTGTGTGGTGCTCAGAAGAGAATCACCATGGCACAGGTGATACTCTTCCAGTTTTTCTCAACAAAGTTTAAAAGAGCTTGGCTGATGTACTCAGGGTCACAAGGCTGCAGAGAAGGAAGCAGAGTTAGTCACGGCAGTGTTGCTTGATTCTGAAGCTTTGCTCAGTTCTGTCACTCAGTGGATTATTTCTATTATTTGTCTTTCATGGAGATTTGTTTGATGTACTTGGAAAATAGAATAGAAGGATCGTTTTTGACTTTCTCCTACTTTAGGTCCTTATTCATTGATGGTTTTGTCTCTGTTTTCAGCCAAAGCACCAAACAAACCTATTCAGGTAGTTTATGTGCCGTCACATCTGTTTCACATGCTATTTGAGTTGTTCAAGGTAAGTGGCATTTTAAAACATGGGAAGAAGTCTTCATTTTAAATGGCTTTGATTCTGGGCATAATGGATTCATTAGATTAGCATAAGAAAAAGATTTTGCATAACCATTTTAAAAAGTCTATTTCTGATATCCTGTGGGCTTTATAATCTGTACACTGTGAGATGAAAAATTGCTGTGTACAGTATAGTTTTGCGAATATTAGTATATATTGATTTCGAAACTTAATTATACTTTGGCGACTTCACATCAAATCCATACTGTTTTTCTTTCAGTAAGGAGGTTAGAGATGCTTTTTAGATTTTCAAGCCTAGCAGAGGTTTTATTGGTGATTACCAGACCAAAATAAAAACATGCTTCTGTATAACTCTGATTCTGGAGCCTTTAACTGTGCTAATGCATTAGTCGTTCCAGTCCTGGGAGATCCTGTAACTGTTTTATAATTTGAATCATTTCAGAAGACCTGATAGAGGCAGGGGAGGAAAAATGGGGAGTCTGGATGTAAAAGGAAAGAAAACAAAACCTTTTTCAGGTTCTCTATGGCCTAAGCTGTTGCTTTTGTTACCCAGTCGCCAGTGAGTGATATTTACAGTAGCAGTGTTATGAGCACAGGGGATTTGAGCTACCATTTCATCACTTCAATGTATAAAACACTAAATTGAACACCTAAAGAACCAGCTGTGCTGGTTTCTTACCAAGAACTCAAATGCTGCTGGTACAACACTAGGATGGGCGTGTAGTTGTGAGCATTCTCTTTGTCAGCTGGAACTTTCCAGAATTTCTTTTTGATGGATCGTATCCTTTTCTTCGGTCCAGTGATTAATTTTTATGAGAAGTATGAATCCCTTCAGTTTTTCTGCCTGCGTATTAGAGGATAGGTGCTTTATAAATGTAAATGATAAATAGCATTTAAAATGCACAAACCAGCTTCCGCAGCTGCATTACATGTAATAAAAAATTCTTCTGGGTTGAGATGAATAATTTTAAAATCCTAAAGTAGTGAGGCATGACAGCGCATGCCTTTAACCCCACCAGTGGGCAGTAAAGACAGGTGTAGGTCTATGAATTCAAGGCCAGCCCAGTTTTCTTAGAGAGATCCTGTCCCAACTACTCTCTTCCCCACAAAGAAGTACTAAATCCCCACCACCACCACCCTGCAAACGAAAGAAAACTAACATGTGGAATGGGGCAAATGCAAAATAGACCATCAGGAAAAATGTCCTTACTAGGAATCTATGAATAGCCAAGCTCAGTAGAGGAAAACATACACATAAATCTTATTAATAGTAGTTATGCAACGTAATTATCATATCTAAGTAAGCTTGTGCTTGTTTCTTTTCTGAAATTGTGGTTTTCAGGCTGGAGGTGTAGCTCAGTGGTAGAGTACGTACTTAGGGTGTGCGTGGCTCGAGGTTCCACCCCCAGCACCAAAAAGAATCGGTACCTTTATTTTAATTGTACTTTGCAAGTCAGCAGCATAGTTTTTCAGAAAGAACTTATTGTTTTAGAACTCAATGAGAGCAACAGTTGAACTACATGAAGATAAAAAAGAAGGCTACCCAGCTGTTAAAACTCTCGTTACTCTGGGTAAAGAAGACTTGTCCATTAAGGTAATCTTTTGTTTGCATTTTTACTTTAATTGTCAGTTGATTTAATAATATGTATTTAATAGTATGAGAGGGGAGGAAAGGAAACTGACAGTTCTTGAGTATGTTATTTGTAAGTAAAGCCATGTATTAGTGCTTCCTCAGCAACGAACTGACCACATATATAGTGGTAGTCCCATAAGATGCTATTGTCTAGTGACATGTAGTCATCTTATTCTGTACAAGCACCTTCTGTGATATTTGCATTATGACATTGCCTAATGGCACATTTCTCAGTGTGTCCCTGTCATTAATAGAAACATGACTATATTGTGCTGGATTTTTGGCTTAAGTTACTTCATTGTATGTTCATTAGCAGGACCTCAGTCCCAAGCCTATCAAATTTGCTACACTCCTCTGTCTCCTTTGTTTACGCTGGCCCCAGAGGAGCCACTTTTCAGTGGGAGTTCAAAGCCCTTACTCATTTTAGAGCCTTCCTAGCATGTACTTTATTTAATGAGCTCTTGTTGCCTCTTTCTTAAGCACAGATTGATTCCCCTTTTCTTTTTAACATGTTGTGCACTGCAGATAAGTGACCTAGGTGGTGGAGTCCCACTTCGAAAAATAGACCGTCTTTTTAACTACATGTACTCAACTGCTCCTCGTCCCAGCCTGGAGCCTACAAGAGCTGCGCCCTTGGTAAGCGTGGCACACTGCTGCAGAAGAAATGGTCTTTAACACAGGCGAGGGAGCTGCCCATCTCCTCAGGTGGTTGTACTAGCCTTGCCTAAATGAGGATGTTTCTGGTGTAGTTGGGAGCAGAGGCACATTTCTGCCTTAGCTATTTAGTCTGTGCATTCTTTGGACTGAGAGTGCTTTTCTAATTTATCCAAGAAACACTCTAAGCTGAGTGTTTCACTCCCAAATACAATGTGAAAAAGCTTTTCTCTGTGGTAAGACTGCTGCTGGAGAGCCACTTACATTATGCACCACCCTCAGAGAGCTGGACATTACCCATGGGTGAGCAAAGGGGCGATGTAGAACGTGTGGCTTCAACTTAGTAGGAGAGATTTTAGTGCTGCCCTCCCTCATAGGCCCAAGTCACCCACAGCTTTTGGGTCACCACTGTCAAATCTGTTTATATAATTAAAATATTTAATTATAAAAACATTGGAATTTTCACATTGAATAATGTAAGCACAAAATATATAGGTGATGTATGTATTTTCAGAAGTCTCTCTTGTAGCACTCTAGAAATAACCTTGAGCCTTAATTCAGGCACTGAGAAAAGCCTCTGGTTACCATGGTAGCATTTATTCCTGGTAGGGCCACACTTTCTTCCCCTGCTGAGTGTTTCTAATTGACAAACAACAATTGAACCCTTTGTTATTAAACACAGCAATGTATCTATCAGTCTGCAAAATGGCTCAGGGTATAAATTAAGTTTCATTTTAAAGTCCTACCTGACTGATAAGCACATAAGATTATATTTTATTTGTATGAATCAAATCAAACACTTTACATTGTTATTTGAGGCAGAGTTTGTTAACTCAGCATGTGGAAAACTAAGGAGGTCATTTATACAGGATTCAAGAAAATTCATAAAAGATCAATCTGGAATAGTATTACCCTAACTGGGGTCTGGTACGAATTTTGCTCTTCCTCAGTTGTTGAAAAAGAATATGGATTGTCTAACACATGTCTTTTTAAAAGAGCATCCTGAGTGTAGCTCTTTATGCCATGGTTTTCTTTGTGAAACAGAGGACTCCAAGAGACTGGTATTTATCCACCTTCCTGTGAGGCACAAAGGGTCAAAGCAAATGAATGGTAGGGCCGTCTGCGAGCTTCTGGTGGCCTATCATGGCTGCTGGGGAAGAAATGCTTCCATCCCCATTGCGCCCACTTAACAAACTGTCCTCAGCTTTGAAGTAGGTGCACAGCTGTGCAGCTCTAGAAACGGGCTCCTTTGCAGATGGCTTAGAGTTTGAGGAATCTGGGCCTCCCTTCATATATTTTTAATTGAACAAATTTTAAACTTTCATGTGTCTAAGTATTTTTGTGTGCCTATATGTATGTATGTGTACCATTTCATGCCTAGAGACCAGAAGGGGGCAGTGGATCCTCTGGAACTGGAGTTGCACATGGTTGTGAGCATGTGGGTGCTGGGAACTGAGCCTGGGTCTTCTGCAAGAGCAATAAGTACACCTAACTGCTAGTCCATCTTTCTAGTGTCATGACAGATTTAAACAATTTTAACTATTTGTATGAGAGAAGGAGTGAGTGAGTGAGTGAGTGTGTGTGTGTGTGTGTGTGCACGCGCGCGCTTGTACACATGTGCATTTTTGTTAAGTTGAATTCTGTCCTTTTACCTGTACATTGGTCCAAGGATTAAATTCAGATTGTCAGGGTTGCCCAGCCAAGTACTTTGACCCACTCCACTGTCTCACCAGTCTGAGATTTATTCTGTACTGGTGGTTTCGAGGCACAGTCTGAGGTCATCCAGGTGGGCTGATAGCTGGCGGAAGCTAAGATGACCCTGAACTCTAGATCTTCCTGCTTGGAGAACAGACCTGTGTGCCTCCTCAGTTTAGGAGATGCTGGGGAATGGAATTGAGGGCCTTTGGTGTGCTCAGCTGACACTCTACCCACCAAGCTACATCCCCAGCACCTGAAAAGATCTTACTGTACCCACGGAGATATACATTCCCAGTTTACTTAGAGAAGTTTATAGGTGGTACCTTGTTACATTAGAAATGTTACTAGTCTATGTCCTATTTATGATACTGGACACATGATGTCTGTGTGACATCCATCTATCCAGCTTCTACATCTATGCAGTAGAGCCAAATGATACTTTTCCATGATGAGGTACAGCCTGAAAGCCACTGTTTTACACAGTAGGAAACAACTTAGAGCATAGCACAGCCTTATCTCCATATATCCGAATTTTTGGGGGAGTATCTACTATGCTTGTCAACTCAAGCTTTAGAAGGTCAGAAGACAACTGTGTGGGGTCAATTATCACTTCTGTCTTTATGTGGACCCCAGATACTGACCTCAGATTTGTCAGCAAATTGAACCATCCTACTAAGTTTGGCTGTGTGGTAGATACTGCGTATAGCATTTATTATATCATGAAATCTTTATCAGCTCAGAGGTGAGCTTTCCATTTCATGGTGAGAAAGGTCTTAAATTGAATGAGCTTCTCAGTCACATGGAAATGTAGATTTCCAAGTCAGAAGCCTGTGTGACTATGGCCCTCTTTCTTTAAGGCCCTATTCCTGATCCAGATTTAATCCAAACTGCTAAAGTTTACTGGATAGCATCTTTCCATAACCACCGATGGCCAACCACAAAGCCACTGACTTTAGTATCATCGTTTTTATTCTTCTCTGTGACCTTTTGTTTAAAATGTATATTGGCCATCAGTTTGATGACATTGAAATATAGGAAGGTATTGACTTTTTTCTAAAAACACACATTCACTATGTCAACATACTGTAGCTTTTCTTGATCTTTAGGAAGGACCTCTAAGAAATGTTTTCAATGGTTTAAACTTATTGGTAAATTTCAACTCTTGCCTGGCAGTGGTGGTGCATGCCTTTAACCCCAGCACTTGGGAGGCAGAGGCAGGCGGATCTCTGTGAGTTTGAGGCCAGCCTGGTCTACAGAGTGAGTTCCAAGACAGCCAAAACTACACAGAGAGACCCTGTCTCACAAAAAATTTAACTCTTGTGCTATTAATTCTTACTTCAGTCACAAGGGAAATCTGATAATGAAACTTGAAAGTGAATGTGGTTTTGTGTTGTCATCAGATCAAATTCTACTTGATGGATGTTTGCTTTTTAATATATTATTTTTAGTCTTACAGAATTCAATATAACATACTTTGTATTTCAATCATATTCACTCGCCACTTCTCCCCACAGATCTACTTCCTATTCCCTCCCCTCCACTTCCCATCCTGTATCTTTTTTAAAAAGAAAAAAAAAGAAAGAAAGACACTATCTTGCAGCAGACATTCTGATCTCTCAACAGTCCATCTGCCCACCTTTCCAAGATGCTCCCTGATCCTTAAGTATAAGAATTGTGTTACATGTTTGTCAACTGAGGACAGGAACCCAGTGGGCAGTTACTCTCTGAATTTTGACCAGTTTAGCTTTCCATAATGGTTTCTGTCTGCTGCAAAAAGAAGTCTTTTTTTAAGGGGCAAGAGCTACACTTATCTGCAGATATAATAAGTATACATTTAAAAAGTAATGCTTGGAGCTCAAGGTATGGTTCAGTCGGTGGAGTCCTTGCCTGGTATGCATTAAGCTTTGGATTCTAAACCCCAGCACTGAATAAACCAGGCATGGTGGTTCTGTGCCTGTAATCTCAGTACTTAGGAGGTGGAGGCAAGAAGATCAGGAGCTCAAGGTCAATCTTAGATACATAAGGAGTTAGTTCAAGGCCAGTCTAGAAACATGAAACCCTGTCTCAAAAAACGTCACCCTGATTTTATGCTCATACATAGCTAAAAGTTTACTTTAAAATGCTAAAAAATGACATTTGGGTTTTTTATACCCAAACTTGACAAGTGTTTTTTGTTTCTTCTTGTTGTTGTTGCTTTTTTTTTTGTTATAGATTATAGATGCAGCATAAAAAAATTGAGTTACTAATTAATTTGATTTAAATCCAAATCAGGGATTCATTTTAATCTTCTGTAAGTGGTCCCCTATGAAGCATTTGTACTGGTCTCATTCTATTAATTTTCTTTTCTTAATAGGCTGGATTTGGTTATGGCTTGCCAATTTCTCGACTGTATGCGAGATATTTTCAGGGAGATCTTAAATTGTATTCCATGGAAGGAGTGGGAACCGATGCAGTCATTTATTTGAAGGTACTGTGTTTTGTTTCTGTTAGTATAAAGGCCTCTTGATATTATAAATCTGGAAGTGCCCATAACCAGTCAAGAAAAGCACTGTATCATCTCTTACCTTGACATCAGACTTATGAATTCATAATGTGCCTTACCCTGATTTTATGTCCAGACATAACAAAACATGTAGCATGGAAATATGAACTTGAATTTATTTTTACAACCATAGATCTGGTTTTCCAAAATTATATGTCCATTGAAAAACCTAGTTTAAAAGGAGACAGATTACCAATAATCTGAAGTCTTCTCATCTTTTGCTATAATTTCTCAAGTGGTAAGAATTCAGTAATAATAATATGCTTATATAAAATTATCTATAGATCTTGAAATAAGTGAGGTAGCCCAGACTCAGACCAAATGCTTGCTCTCATGAAGATCTTAGCTGTTTTAAAATTTTACTTTACATCCCACTCAAAAGTTTTGTGGGTGAGTCGGTGTCTCTATCCCTCACTGAGGGTCCTGCCTGGCTACAGGAGGTGGCCTCTTTTGGTTCTCTATCCCCACTGCTGTGACTCTCAGGTAAGGTCACCCTCATTGATTTTGCAGCCTCCCCTATCCAAAGTCTCTGGCACTTACTCTGTATATCCTCTAAGCCCTACCCCTGTCAGTTGCAGATTTCCATTCATTCTCGTGGCCATCTCTCTTGTCCCTCCTCACACCTGATCCTGACCCCCCATCCCCCTTTTCTCTCTCCTACCCAATTCCCACACTCTATCTGCCTCTTAGGACTATTTTATTCTCCCTTCTAAGTGAGTTCAAGCTTCCTCACTTGAGCCTTCCTTTTTTAACTTCTTTGGGTCTGTGAGTTGTATCATGGGTATCCTGTACTGTTTCACTAATACCCACATATAAGTGAGCACATGCTTTGTCCTTTTGTGTCTGGGTTACCTCACTCAGGATGATATTCTCAAGTTCCATCCATTTGCCTGAAAAATTCATGATGTCTTTGTTTTTAATAGCTGAATAGTATCCCATTTTGTAGGTGTAGCACATTTTCTGTATCCAGTCTCCAACTGAAGGACATTTAAGTTGTTTCCAGTTTCTGGCTATTATGAATAAAACTGCTATGAACATTGTTGAGCATGTGTCCCTGTGGTATAATGAGGCATCTTTAGGTGTACGTCCAGGAGTGGTATAGCTGGATATTGAGGTCGAACTATTCCCAGTTTTCTGAGAAACTGCCAAATTGATTTCCAAAGTAGTTATACAAATTTGTATTCCAACCAGCAATGAAAGAGTGTTCCCCTTTCTCTACATCCTCGCCAGCATCTGCTATC
>BDUI01001601.1:4530-14900 GCA_002335545.1 Apodemus speciosus | reverse complement strand
GGGGGGGGGGAGGAGAAAGTAAAAACCTCCACTGTGTTTTACAACTCAAACATTGCTGTAGGTAGAACTTTGTGTATATTATTTTAGATAATTTGCTGTGTGTATGTATATGTATATATACTATTTTTTTCTTCAAATGAGATCACTGTTCATCCTACTGAACAATATGCATTTGTTTCATTTAACTCTCTATTTTTCCATGTCATTAGCTTTCGTCTGATTAAAAATATCCTGAATTTTCCAAACTGGGATCTATTCCAGGACCACATGAGTCATCTGGATAGGCTCAAGTTACTTTCAATATAGAAAGTACTATGATTGGAAGACCATGTCAGAAAACATCCTCACCTTGATTTGTTTAGTTCATTTCTGAGATATCATTTAGTTTGTTCCTTATTACCGTATTTGGTACAAATCAGTTGTTACCAAGGCTCTCAGTGGAGCTTTTTAATGCTGTTTTGCTGGAACACTCTATCAGTACTATTTCAGAATTATTCGTTTAGAGTCATGATTTCTGCTTATCCATTATTGGCGATGGTGTAGGTAGCCCATAATTTAGGTGATGGCTGGTCCCTCTATTTTGCTACTGTTATAAAACATGAATATCTGTGACCCCTGTAAAAGGGTCATTCAATACCCTGGGGATTGTGACCCACAGGTTGAGAACCTCTGTCTTAAAGGTTGGGACATAAGTTTCTTGCTTCATATTTTTGAATATTGTAGATTTAAAAGTATTTTATTATTTTGTACATTATACTCACTCAGCACTTTTTAATTGAAGTATATAACATATAGTAGGAATGTCACCAAATCTTAAGTCTATGCCTTGACACACATTTACATCTCTATTTCTAGCCAGATTGTTCTCTTCTTTTCTCTACCATAGAAGATGTTTTCTGACCATCATTGGAAGTGTTTTTAAAACACAGAACAAAAACCACATGTAAATATGCCCCCTTTGTCATCTTTGCCTGCTGTGAAATCCATTTATAATATTGCACATGGCAGTCACTGTCCTTTTTGTTGCTTAAGATGGCACACCTTTAGATAGTGGGGGTTATTTTGAACTTGATTTTCTGTGTTCCATTGACCAAAGTGTGCTAATTTTTGAAAGTTGTCTTACTTTGTTGCCCAGCATATATCCTAAGATCGTCGTCCACCCTCTGGAATCAGCCGTCCTATCCTGGAATCAGCCATCTTAGAGGTTTTTAAACAGATATTAGAGAGCCTAATCTTGGAGGGTAGGGGTGCACATTATACCTCTCCTAAGCCCCTTTTCTGGACAGAGGTTCTGAACACACACATACGTGTGTGTGTGTGTGTGTGTGTGTGTGTGTGTGTGTGTATAAAGTTCATATTGATAGTTTCATTCTATTTTAGCACTGATTATTTCTCCCTAATTGTTTTTTCTTATATGCATATATATTTTTCTTTAGAGAGTTTTTTATATACTTCTTAACATACAAACCTTGACTCTTAAACTCTTTAACATAACAGAACAAAAATATTTATGGGCATATATACTTTATATAGTTTTGCAATTTTATACCTTTACAGTAAATGCTGGTGTTTTCTTTTTTGTTTGTTTTGTTTGTTTGTTTGTGTTTTCGAGACAGGGTTTCTCTGTGTAGCCCTGGCTGTCCTGGAACTCACTCTGTAGACCAGGCTGTCCTCGAACTCAGAAATCTGCCTGCCTCTGCCTCCCAGAGTGCTGGGATGACAGGAGTGCACCACCACCTCCCGGCTAATGCTGGCGTTTTCTAATGAGTGGTATAAAGAATAAAAGGCATCTGTACTGCTGCTTTATCTTTCCTGCAGAAATACACGGTGGATCTCCATGCAACTCATCTCAAAACAGGAAGTTTAAAGGGATTAAGTCATTCATCAGTCATATGATAGTATCAGGAAAGTTATCCCTGCTGTCCCCACAGTGGGTGATTTTGTTTTTCTCCCAAGGAAGAGTTGTACTCTGACCAGCTACACAAGGCTTGATAACATCCTCTTTCTCAGACAGTGACAAGCACATTAACTTGAAAGCCTGTATCAGATCAGTTTACTCTAATCCCATTTTCAGTCCATATCTAAGCCAAACATCTTGTTGGACGTCAGTGAGAGTCAGAGGCAAATGGATCTCTGTGACTTTTAGGCTACCCTGGTCTACTTAGCAAATCCTAGGACAAGTAGAGTTACATAGTGAGACCCATAGTAAATAGCTTAATGTATTGGATACTAATTAAAGATCAGTGCTAATTTCCAGCATGTTGTTTTCAAACAAATTTCACAAAAAAAACCCCTAAAGTAGTTAGATTGGTAGTTTACAATTGTTAAGCTCTATAAATAGAATAACAGAATAAATGCTCAGGAAATGACACAAATGGGACAGTCAGGGCTTATATGAAAAGAGGGCTAGAAGATGGATTCTTTAAAGCAACAGTTTTATTAAGATATGATTCTCATACCACATAGTTTGCTCTTTTGAAGCATACAGCTGAGTCGTTGGGGTATGTTCAACACTTACAACCCTCACCACTGTTCAATATTGAGACTTTCTCAGGCAAGGAAGAAAGCCCCTATGCATTAGCAGTCACTTTATAGTTCTAATCAGTTTTTTCTTTGGTGTTTTGAAACAGTTTTTCTCTACATAACCCTGGCTGTCCTGGAACTCATTATGTTATTCCAGGCTGGCCTCGAACTCAACAAAGATCCAGCTGTTTCTGCCTCCTGGGTGCTGGGATTAAAGGCATACACCACCACACCTAGCTTCTAATAAAATTTTTAATTGAGAGTAAAAAGCTGTTGTAAAGTTTCCATAAATAATAGAATGCCACTTTTTCTGTAGTGATTATAGAAAATAATTCTGAGTTAAGGTAAAGGTTTTGGAATTATTACTGTAAATGTTCTTAATATGTTTTGGTTAAAAAAAGGAGACTATACTCATGAGCTCTCTGGATTCTTTTCTTTATAGGGACAAGATCAAGAGTAATAGAACTTTCTAGAAAGCTGAGTGCTGTGGCCGTCTCTGAAGAAAGATTACCTTCTGCGAGGCAACCAGAGACCTGTATTTCTATCAACTCTTAACCATGGCACTATTGTTATCCCAACGCTTAGTTGCTTCCTTTATATTGGCTCAGTATGTCCATGGAGCCCTTTCCATAGTTATTCCCATTGTATCTTCCACTAAAGTTGTAGCTTGAGCAATTTTTCATAGTGTCTTGCTGTCGCATCATTAGCACCCGTCACAAAAGAGCACAGAACCTCCTAGCGCTTTTACCCTATACTCTGTATCTTGCTATGGAGTTTAGTGTCTGAAATCTTCTCAGCATTCTGAGCTTCTTCTTATTCCAGGTACAGCAGGTCCTACTGTTGCTGTTTGTGACCAAACCTTCAGCTAGGGCTTGGGGAATCTGGGGGAGGCATCAGTGGCACTCATCTTGAAAATTCAGTACCAGGGTTCTTCCTGTCCCACATGCGTCTCCCTTCACTCTCTGATTTGGTCCTTTGTGCCATCTTCACTGACTGAACATTGTGAGGTTGGTACTTGGATGTTAGAACCTATCCATCTGTATCAATTTTACTTTAAAGTTCATTTGCTTACTTCTGTTCCATTGATTAAAGCACTCTAAACGTTGTCTTGGAATTTCTCACTTAACACCTTGGTTTGAAAGATTTTAAGTGAAAAACCACCTGCTAATCTATTCAGACTTGTAAAGAGTGGGAAGTGCAGGTATATGTTTCCAGGAAAGCTCCGCTGTTTGCCATATGAAATTCCTCTTGTAGCCATCTTAGGAACTAGAAGTTACTGCGTCATGTAGTCGACTCAGTATAACAGAGGTTGTTACTTTATTTTCAAAAATACTCTAAACCTTGATAATTTTCATTGTCATTACTTTCACCAGTTTTAGAACTGTCCACTCAATCTGACTTTTTCTTCATTTCTTTTGTTTTATTTTTCATGATAGGGTTTCTCTGTGTAGCTCTGGCTGTCCTGAAACTTTCTTTGTAGACCAGGTTGGCCTCGAACACACAGAGATCCACCTAATTCTGCCTCCTGAGTGCAGGGATTAAATGCATACTCCACTACCACCAGGCTCTAAATCTGATTTTTATAATCTCTTTTGTTAAAAAAGTTTGAAGTAGGAGTTAGCAGAGGACTTGTGGTAAGAGAAATGATGTGCTATTTATCCTTAATAATAGAGGCTCTCTGAGAGTCTGGATTCAAACCAATCCCTAGCCTGTCCAGCTCCCTGCTGGGTTTTCTCTCTTCACTGTATTTTCCCCGTATATGTCATCCACACTGACTACTAGTATCCTTTACTATATGTATGAATGTTTCTGTCCAGTTCTTCAATGTTGAATCTAGATTTAGTTTTAGTTTGTAGCCAGGCATGGTGGCACGCACCTGCAATCTCAGTTCTCCAGATGTTGAGATAGGAGGATCATAGCCTGGGCTATGTACAAGACTCTGCTCAGAAAAATTTGAACATTTGTTTATCATTACTCGTTTCTCATTAGTGCTGCCTCCACGGGGAAGGGCTTTGGTTCAGAGGCTTTTGCTCTGACTTAGCCGCACTTGGCTCAGTTGTAGGTTTCTTTGAATTGCACACCATCTGATTGTCTTCCATTTCCTACTATTACCTGAGTCCCTGATGGCTCCCTTTGTCTTTATAAAGACCTCATTGCAAAGATGACATGTAATGAGTAAAAAAAAAAAAGTTGATAAAATTCAAAGAGACTGATGAGAGAGGCCCATGGGTCACCCAAGTCTTAAGTTGTCTAAGTTTTGGTGCCTTGAAGGTTAAACTGTGTGACCATTTTTCTATAATGGAAAAGCTGTGAAAAAATGCTTACATTTCAAGACCCCGGCTACCTTGTAAACACCAGACAGTGTGTCTGTACATTCCTGAGTCTCAGTTTCCAGCCATCCTTCTTTACACTTGCAAGTTTGATCATGGGAGAAAGGAGACGACAGGTTTGTGTTATGGCATCTGTTACCTTGCTTCAGCACCATTTGTATCATCTAAGGACTGCCTATTGATTGCTGGGCTTCCGCAACAGATGCCGTGGAAGGGTTGAGTATGGTGTAGAAAAACCTTTCATATCCTTTGTCGTTTTGAAAAGCCAGCTTGTGTTTGAAGGTCTTATGGATTTAATCCACAGTCCTCTAATATTCTTGGGCATAACTCATGTCCATCCAAGCCTGGTGCATTCCAGCCATTCCTGTCTTTGTGTCCTCAATAATTTAACCTGAGCCCCAAAGCAGTCATAAGAGGAGTTTCAGGAACATCCTGTGTTCTCAAAGTTTATTCGTCCCCTTGACTAATTTATGTATCGCTCCTCTCTGCTGGCGGTACAAGAGCCTGTGAGCTCTTTATGAATTTCTACATATATCTCAAATTGATACTGACCATTTTTTAGCGGAATTCTTCCCCATTTCTCTGTAATGCCCTTCTGTTTATACTTTCATTCTATCTTAAGTATTTGGGGAGCTGTGTATAATATTTGAAACAGTATCTGGCACACAGTAGGTACTTAATATATATGTGTTCAGTCAAAGGGTGAAAACTAATAGAAATCTACAATGGCTGGTGTGGAAACATCTTTGTGAGTTCTTCAGATTTCCCTGGCTTACAATCGGTAATGACTCACATCGAGAGTTGTAGCAGTACTGAATTTCTTTTTATAGTGCTAAGAGATGGCTTTAAAAATGTGGAGAAGTGACAGGAATCTGAAATGGATCCACATGAGCCGTCTGATTCTTCGTCTCTGCATATCCGGTTTCAGATTCATTATACAAGGGCTTCTTTCTATCTTGTGACATGGTTTTATAGCTTTCTTAGAGATTCCAAAGAGCTCAACATTCAGCGCCCCATGTGATCCTTACGATGCAGGAGGTGGACTGTGTGAAGTAGCTTTTATTTTTCACATGAATTCCAAAGCACTTTAGTGGCTTGCCAAGGAGCCATGGAGAGTGAGTAGTAGAACCTGGGTTCTGTGTTTGGCTCTTCTCGTTCCTGCGCCAGTGCTCTGAACAATGTCAAGTGCCTAGGATCCTCTCTTATGACAAATTTCTTAAGCATATTAATTCTCAAGGATGATCTCTAAGTCAAAAGTTTTCTGTAATGCAAGACAGTTCTACTCAGGAAATGTTTTCTTTTGTATTTTTCCATTCTGGCATGCTTAGAGGGGACAAGTGGACGAGGCAGCTTTTGCCTCACGAACCAGAACTTTAGACCAGTGTGGGTCATGACTAGAGTTTGTATTTGAATGAGATCGGTACTTGCCCCCAGCCTTTTTCTATAAAATGTCTACATTTGGAAGTTGATGGTTTTGTGTTTTGGTAGACTCAATTGCAGCTTAAATTAAATGCTCTTGCACATTCTTTCTGTTGCCATTACTTATAATAGCTCTGCTAGCTTGTCCACGCCTTGGATCTTTAGCGACTTTATGGTCTAGCTGCTGGTGCTCTGAGGGCCATGAGCACAAATGGATTTTTTCCTTCAGTTTTGTAGACAACCTGCTTGCTTGGCACGGACTTGTGTTTGTTCTTGGTATTTTATAACTTCATTTCAGTACAGCTCAGGGTTGGCAGTTGTCTGTTGGCCTTTCCTGGCACACAGTAAGTTTTAGCTCGTCCCATATGAAGCCTTATTACATTTTATGTCATTTTTATACTGTTCTTCAGAAATGTGTTTCTCTATTCACATTCATCTTTGATTCATCTTTCACATTTATTTTCCTTTATGGTTTTCATCTCCATGTCTTCCTTCATGTGCGATTTTTCCACCCTTGAGTCTTATCCCCCACGTCACCAACTGGTTTTCTCTGCTGCTTTTCCTAGGCCCCGTGCCTTGCTTTCACTTCTGTCGTGACCTTATCTTTTCATTTCCTTCTCTTGGCTCATTATGTTATTACTCTCTGATGTCTCATTTCTTTGAGGACTAAACCTTTTAGTCTAAATTTATGGTTTCTGAAATCATTCTTTTTCCAGAATGGATTTGTGTATCTTTTGCTTAATGTGTCAGGTACACTCCTGGAGTCCATGGTATGGGACTGTGGCTTTTATTAATTTCATCATAGATGGCTTTTTGATTATTTTTCAGACATGTGTGCTGGCCAGGAGGGAGAGGACACTTATACAAACATACATTTATCCTGTCACCTTTCCCAGTGTCCAGATGCTTAAACATTGACTTTAAAGATAATGTCCTTCATAATCTATATGTTAGTAAACAGAAGGAACCAATATTGCCAGCAGGAGAGCACCATTAACTATTTAATCAATGCAGGATTTTTGTTTGCTGTTCTAGGTGAAAAGATAACTTTTAACTCCAGTTCCTGTCACACTGATTAGAGATATCAGTACCTCCTGGCTTGAAAACAGGGGACACGTGAAATTTTAATGAACTTGAGAAGTTATCAGCCACTGACAGTGATTAATTAGTTAATTAAACATGGTAGAATACTTCAAACTAGGTGGACATAATTAGTTAACAAGAGAAGTACACGCTTGTTTTATTAGCAGTTTGTAGACAGTCTTGCTGATGTCCGGTGTTGGCCATTTTAAGAGCTTCGCTGTGACATGCTTTTAAAATGTGGTTCACTAATAGAAAACTCTGTTGGTCCTGATGATGTGCCCCTGCAATCCCGGCATGCAGGAGGTGAGAGCAGGAACAAGTGAGAACAATCTAGTGAGAGCCTGTGTGAGAGGAGATTGGGGAGAAGAAACGGAAGGAGGGAGGAAGAAAGGAAGGACAAGGGTGAAGGGGGAGGGGAGGAGCTAAGGAAAGCAGTGAGAAGTCTTTGTTGTGGCTTATTCTTGTTATTTATGAATACACATTCAAATCGTTTGTAGGTCGGGGCCTACCATAGAAGAACATGGGGAAGTTTTGAAAGTGTATTTGCAGGTAGATCATGAGGCAAAGGCTTACTTGGAATACCTGTAGGATTGAAACTTCCAAAGCAGAGTGAAATCCCTGCCTCACGAGCTTCCTTCCCATCCAGTGGGGACAAGATAGAGTGATTTTGAGCTTCACTTAGGAAACAAGTACTGTGGGGGGAAATGAGAGGCTTAAATTCTTCAGGATTTCCCAAGTTTCTTGGTTTAAGCCATCAGTCTGAATTTTGCAAGTCTGTCTTCTGTGCTTGGCTCTTCACTGGACCCTGCAGGGCTCCTGCTGAGGTCCTTGTTCCACAGCTTCAGTAGGCACCCGGGCCTGGGCCCAGTCTAGCCATTGTCTCCCTGGCCACCAGGGAGCAAGTGGTCTGCTTCGGGGGCAGCTTTCACAGTCAGATCTCACAGGATAATAAGGACCAGCATTTGATTCTTTGTAACAAAAACTCGGCACAGGTTCGGATACATCGTTTTAGGACTTCAGAAACGATAGATCGATCRATCGATCAATTGTTTAAGGGCCAATGTGAGGCTGAGCTGGTACAGGTGCTTGCCAAAGACCGACAACCGTGCAATCTCCACGTCCCACGGGGTAGAAGGAAAGAGCCAATTGCCGCACGCGGTCAGCTAAGCTCTGCACATGTATGTGACACATGCACACGCTCTCTAAGTAAATATGATGTTTTGATCCAGAGTTTAGAAGTATCAGGATAATGAGGTTAGAGTAAAAGCTGCTGCTTCTCAGGAGACCCTGGTTAGCACTTGAGCTCCTCTCAGAGGAAGCGGGTGGCCAAGGCTTCCCTCTGAAGCCTACCAGTTGATATCAGCTGCAATCACTTGACAAAGTGAAGGCAGTGCCCCAGCCACAGCAGGCTGGAGAAATGTGTCCTGTGTTTCCATCTTTCTCTGAAGTAGGAGCATGGATTCCCCCTAATCTCCATGATGCAGTTCGAAGTAGCCAGAACATGGGCTGTTACTTCGTGTGTGCCACCCTCAGCTTCCTGGCAGGAGATCCACTTTCCCTCCAATGGAATATTAGAGCCACAGGGCAGACTCTCCCTTCTCCATGCCCACCTCTCTGACTTGTTGGGGCAGATCTGAGTAGGAGCTTTAACTGGTAGAAGGGGAGGAAATGCGTTTAATAGCATCCATAGGTAGATCCAACTTCTCACCCTTAATTTTAAACAGCCAGCTTTACATGAACAGAATCACCTTGGAACATCAGTACTGAAAGTCTCCAAACGTTTGATAGATACATACCTGTAATAAAGCAAAGCACCCCTCACCTCACAAGATCCTTTGATATTTTAATTAAGTCAAGATATCCTGTATGTGGATTTTGCTAGACAAAACAATTTTACCCAACTTGCAGAACTGACCTCAGTTCTAACCCTAACCCTAACCCTAACCCCAACCCTTGCTCCTTAAGTGTTGGTGACTACAGGCGCAGTACCAACCAACTCACAGTGGTGACGGCCTTTGATGCAGGTCTGTCCTCAAGTCCATTGGAAGTGAAAAGAAGTAAAACGTTATGTGTGCAATCTCTGGTCCAGTTAGGACTGTTGGGTTTTAGCTGAGACTTTCTAAAAGGACTAGAGAGTTGAGGTACTAAACCCGAGGGCGAGCAGACAGGGTGGGGATGGTGAAGAAAGGAGTGTGAACTTCACCTGAAAAATACTTCTCGCCTATAAATCTCTCAGTGACATTTGGATTAATCAAGCATAATTAAACATAGTTAGGTTTTTGTCAGATTGTAGTTCAAAATAATATTCATCTATGGAGAGGGTAATACAGTCTCTAGAAATTTTATTAAGCATTTTAGCTAAGCAAACAGTAAGAAGAACAAAATCAGCCTCAGGAAGGTTAATTACTAAAAAAGATGGAGTAGATTATGTAAATCATTTTCCTTTTGAATACCGTGGCTTGAGCTTTAATTTACATAGAGAGGTATCTTGGATTTGTTTTTTACGTTCTGATTTTCAAAACTACCAAATCATACTTGCATTCTTTAAAAGTTCTAATCACTCCGGGCTTTCTTTAAGCTTGCTCTAACTTCTTCCTATTATAGTTTGCAAAACTGAATTACAATTTCCTTCCAACGAATTCTCTCAGGATTCCACCTCGTTTGTGGAAATGATGAGAGCTAATGTTTTTATTTCTTTACCAAACGGTGGCTTTAAGTGAAGTATCAGGGGAGCGAGTGTATGAAAGCATTCAGCCCCGGCAAGCCTTTGCAGAAAGTGTTCACTTAAAAGAAAAAAAAGAAGATAAAACATAGATCAAATTGATTTTAGATGCTATTTCTTCTTGAGTGGAGACTTTTCTCTCCCCTTGCCTGTCTCGGAACAGGCTCTGATCAGATCTGGAACTGTTAGGTTCAGATTTGATACTTGCCTAAGTTTCGCAGTGAGACTTTCAAAGGCATTTTCATCTCAGCGGTGTTAGCTTACCCAGGAAGCCTGAACTTGTCCTTTTCACA
>BDUI01001600.1:126121-138186 GCA_002335545.1 Apodemus speciosus | reverse complement strand
TCCCCTACAATGCTGCATCAAGCCTTTCCAGGATCAGGGCCCTCTCCTTCCTTCTTCTTGGGAATGATTTGATATGTGAGTTGTGTCTTGGGTATTCAGAGCTTCTGGGGTAATATCCACTTATCAGTTAATGCATTCCATGTGTGTTCTTTTAGGAACACATTCCATGTGTGTTCACTTAGGATGATATTTTCCAGTTCCAACCATTTTCCTAAGAATTTCATGAATTCATTGTTTTTAATTGCTGAGTAGTATTCCATTGTGTAAATATGCCACATTTTCTGTATCCATTCCTCCATTGAGGGACATCTGGGTACTTTCCAGCTTCTGGCTATTATAGATAAGGCTGCTATGAAGATAGTGGAGCATGTGTCCTTATTGCATGCTGGGGAATCTTCTGGGTATATGCCCAGGAGTGGTATAAAAGGGTCCTCTGGAAGTTTCATGGCCAGTTTTCTGAGGAACCGCCAGACTGATTTCCAGAGTTGTTGTACCAACTTGCATTCCCACCAGCAGTGGAGGAGTGTTTTTCTTTCTCCACATCCTTGCCAATACCTGTTGTCTCCTGAGTTTTTAATCTTAGCCATTCTGACTGGTGTGAGGTGAAATCTCAGGGTTGTTTTGATTTGCATTTCCCCTAATGACTAATGATGTTGAACATTTATTTCTTAAGGTGCTTGTCAGCCATTTGAAGTTCTTCAGGTGAAAATTCTTTGTTTAGCTCTGTACCCCATTTTTAATAGGGTTATTTGGTTCTCTGGAGTCTATCTTCTTGAGTTCTTTGTATATATTGGATATTAGTCTTATGTTGGGGATATAGGGCTGGTGAAGATATTTTCCCAATTTTTTGGTTGCCATTTTGTCCTTTTGAAAGTGTCCTTTTCCTTACCGAAACTTAGACAGCTAATTGTTTTGGCATTGAAAGGTCAAGAGGTCATCGAGGTCTTTAAATATGGCTGGATACACAGGTATCCTGTGTGAGATGTACATAAATGAGTGCAGTAGCAACCCCTGCTAATATGGAGGCAGGTTGTTGAGCTGTTCTCAGAAGATCTATATGGACACATCTTTCACATTAGTTTACTTATTTGTTCACTTTAAAATCCCCCTCTCCTCCTCATGAAGCCACTCCCCCATCCTCCCTCCCCTTCACCTTTGTGAAACAGGTCTTCTCTCCCAGGAAACAAATTACCCGGGCATCTCATTTTATTGCAGGAGGTACATCCTCTCCCACCCAGGCCAGCAAGACAGCCCAGTTAGGGGAGCAGGATTCACAGACAGGCAATGGATTCAGCATAAGTACAGTTTTGGGGGGACACACATGAAGACTAAGCCACATATCTGCTACATATGTGCAGGACCAAGCCCTTGTATGCACGTTGGTTGGCAGTTCAGTGTCCAGGAGCTCGGAAGTGTCCAGGTGAGTTGCCTTTGTTCCTATTCATTTGGAATTCCGATTCCATATCTATTCTGCAATCATTCTACCAACTCTTCTACAAAACTCCTGAGATTTGTCTAATATTTGACTGTGGGTCTCTGCATTTGCTGTGGTCATCTGCTAGGGGTATCTCTTCTCAGAGGCTCTTGTCTTCAAGCATTGCAAAGTATCATTAATATTGTCAGGGATTGGTTGGTTTTAACCCATGGGATGGATCTTGGGTTGGGCTAGTCATTGGTTGGCCATTCCCTTAGTCTCTATGAGAACTTTGTCCCTGCACTTTTGCTTTTCATTTTTCTTTTCTTAGATATTTTCTTTATTTACATTTCAAATGTTATCATCTTTCTGTTTTCCCTTCTGAAAACACCCTACCCCATCCACCCTGCCCCCTGCTCCAAGTGAATTAAAGATCAACATAAAACCAGGTACACTAAATCTAATAGAACAGAAAGTGGGGAATTGCCTTGAGTACCTTATTACAGGAGAAAATTTCCTGAGCAGAATACCTATGGCTCAGGCTCTAAGATCAACAATTGATAAATGTGATCACATGAAACTGAAAATCTTCTGTACGGTAAAGGATACCATCGATAGGATAAAACTGCAAACTACTGATGAGGAAAATATCTTCAATCCTATATCTGACAGAGGGCTAATATCCAAAATATATAAATAATTTAAGTTAGACACCAACAAACCAAATCACCCAATTAAAAGATATATACTGACCTAAACAGAAAATTCTCAACAGAGGAATCTTTTATGGCTTAGAAGCACTTAAATAAATGCTTATCTTGCCTAGCCATCAGAGAAATGCAAATCAAAACCACTCTGAGATTCTACCTTATGCCCATCAAAATGGCTAAAATCAAAACCCTCAACTGACAGCACATGCAGGCAACAATGTGGAACAAAGAGATACACTCATCCATTGTTGGTGGAAGTGCAAACTTCCACCCACTCTGGAAATCAATTTTGCTATTTCACAAAAAACTTGGAGTAGTTCTACCACAAGACCTAACTATACCACTCCTGGGCAAAATCCCAAAAGATGCCCCACCATACCACAAGGACACATACTTCAATATGTACATTGCAGCTTTATTTATTATAGTCAGAAACCAGAAATAGCCCAGATGTCCCTCTACTGTAGAATGAAGAAAATGTTCTCCATTTGTAGAATGGAATACTTATTCAGATATTAATAACAAGGAAAGCATGAAATTTGCAAGCAAATGGATGGAACCAGAAAATACCATCTCTGGTTTGGTAACTGTGATGGCTTGTTTATGCTTGGTCCAGGGAGTGGCACTATTAGAAAGTATGGCCTATTAGAAAGTTGGTCCTGTTGGAGTAGGTGTGTCACTGAGGGTGTGTGCTATAAAACCTTTATCATAGCTGCCTGAAAGACAGTATTCTGATAGCAGCCTTGAGATGAAAATGCAGAACTCTTAGCTCCATCTTCACCATGCCTACATGGATGCTACTGAACCTCTGAACCTGTAACCCAACCTCAATTAAATGTTTTCCTTATAAGAGTTGCCATGGTTATTGTGTATGCTCACAACAGTAAAACCTTAATTAAGACAATAACCCAGACCCAAAAGGACATGCATGGTATGTATACACCTATAAGTAGATATTCAGGATACTCATGCTACAATCGATAGACTCAAAAATGCTAATAACAAGGAGGGCCCGATGGAGGATGCTTGAATCTCATGCACAAGGGGAAATAGTCACCTAAGATAGATGGAGGGAGGAAACAAGGTGGAAGCAGGCTTGTCGAGGGGAACAGGGCAGTGGAATCAGGTGTAGGAAGAGCTAGGGAAAGAAAGCATGAAGAATGAGCTGAAATTGGCATGGGGTATCTCTAGGACTGGCCAGAAACTTTGAATGGAGGAGACTTCAGGGAGTCTATGAGAATGATGGCTCTGAGACTCCTAGAAGTGGGGACTAGGGAGTCTGAAGTGACCATTTTCTGTAGGACTCTCAGTGGAAGGATAAGGACACCAACCTGCCTACAAAATCTTCAGGTGATATTAACTTTAACCATGCCTTTGGATGCTTTAAAACCTATACAAAAACTACAGACTGCTAAGTAGAGCTAAGAGTGGGAAAAATGCTTTTCTACAGGGACAAGGACACCATTACTTATGCAATRCCAAGTGGTAAGCCCTGACACATAATAAAGTAATATTATACAGATAGAGCAGGTTGTGTTTAGAAAAGAATTCTGTATATGTATGTATAAAACAACAATTAGTTGAAAAAGAGCCCTGAATTTGAAAGAGAGCAAAGAGAAGTATAAGGAAGATTTTGAAAAAGAAAATAGAAATGAGAAGTGAAATAATTATATTACAATCTCAAATAGAAACGAAATTTAAATAATTATAGCATCAAGGAAGACACAGATGCTTCCTGCAACTAGAAGTGTCTTCTTTAGCTTCCCATTGATCACCAGAGGTGGCAAAGAACCCCAGGCAAAATTACCTGCAGACATATGCATAGGAAGCTAATGTAATTATCTTAGTTCAAAAAGAATAACAAGAAAAACACTATGCACTCTATGGGTACTTGATAATACTTTGAATCACTAACAATTGTGGCTTATTCAGAGGTATCTGATTCAAAAGAAAAACAGGGGAGTAGGAAGATGTCTGGACATGAATAATTTTGTTAGCTGCATTACAATTTAGGCTCATTTCTTTTTAAATGTGTTTTGTTATAAAAATTTTAAAGGAGCAATATCAACCTAAATGGATTTGTGACACAATATTTAAGAAACTAATGTTCTGGTCTACAGAAGTAGTTGTGAATCTCTAAATTCCCTAGGTGCAGTCAGATATATTAGTTATAATTTCACTTTCATTGTGCTTCCTTCTTGAGAGTAGTTGCTAAAAAATGTGGGTGCTGCTGAAAAGCAGTGTCACAAATAGGATGTGATTGTGAAATAAGAGATAGTTATTTCTGGAATATAGGACCAATAAGGACTAATAAAAAAGAATTATCAAATTTCAATTTCAATGTCACATGAGAGACATATATTACAAATAAAAAGTAACAAATTCATGCTGACTSAAAATGGAGTCACAAGCACACCAAACTGTTATTTTCTTAAATATGTTGAGTTTTGTTTTAACTTTTCATTATACATGCAATATATTTTGATATTTATCCATCTCCAATAATTCATCCTAAATATTCCATGAGAGTTTGTTTTGCAGGATATGGAAATCAATACAGAGCCCCAGTGGGGCACTGGCATGGCACTCTCTCTTTTCAAAGCTCATGCAGTTTTAGTAGACAAGGGGCAGAAAAATTGTGAGAGAAAGAGGTATTGGATATCTGCAGCAGAACCTTGTTTTCTAGGCATGAAAAGGCTGTTTAACACATGAGTTCACAATAGCTATGGCTTCATACACAAGAACTATACAAGGTCAAGCCATCCAGCATATCAGCATAGAACGGTGTGGCGCTCCTGGCATCCCACTCAGCTGAGGAGTTCCTGGCAGTAGATTGCTACTAGGAGAGGGAGAGGTAGTTTTTCTCAAATATGCAGTGCCTGAGATGATACCCATGCTTCAGTAGATGGTTCTGAACTTGTGCACATAAAAGCAAGAGTAAGTGGACTTGTGGATTTTTTTTAAGATACCACATAAATTTGGAAGTAAAGAAGTGATTGGGTATATTTAAGAATATGTATGCATATTCAAATTTTCAAACAACAAATAAACTATAGCTTTTATTGTGCTTATGAGCTATATATTTGATAAATATCAACTCATTGCTTTACATTTTACACACACACACACACACACACACACACACAAACACGTTATTTTCCCATTAGCTTTGTGATGTTGAAGATAGTCTAAAGGCTTACTAAAACAAAATAAATGATAGATAGATAGATATAGTTAATTTTCTCAGTCTTACCCAAGTTCTTATTATTTTTGCAGGTTTAATTGTCATATTGTTTTCTTTCTTGTGGAAATTTTTCCAGAAATATTTATCTGATTACATACACTTGGGTAGAATGTATTTTTCATCTACTTCACCATTGGCATTGATAGTTTTGGACTATAAATGTAGGTTTAATATAAATATTAGCTCAAAGTGATCTTATACTAGATCACTTAAAAACATTTTAAACTCTGACACCTTACAAATGTTCTAACTCTATTACTTTCCTTCCATGGTATTTAAACATTCTCTTTTTCTTGCCATTTTGAAGTAGGAAAAAGATCAATATTTAAGCTGGATTTTCTTTGAAAAGTTGTCACCTGCTGGTGTCAGTAAACCCAGGGCTCACAGCCCCAATAAAGTTAGCAAAGTCACTGTCCCAAAGTGAGTGTGAGCATAGCTTGCTTTGACAGCTAACATACTGAAGTGGTTTGGGAACCCAGCCAAGTAGAACTCAGTGGTGATGACGACACCATCTCCTAACTGTCTGAGGTCTCTTTGACTCTTAAAAAAACAGGGAGCTTAGGACAAATGGTGTCCAGCTAGTTTCTCTGTGGTCTTGAGTATCATATATCATGTTATAGTTAAGATATGAAGTAGTGTAGAATATGACTTTTCTATGGAAGAGGATATCTAAGATAATAATTATAGCATATCCATAGTGAATTATTTTAATTTATTACTAACATTACTTAATCATATTTTTATAAATGTAGCTATGAAGAAGTTGGAAATACTTTTATAAATATAATTGTAATATCTTCAATTAATTACATTTCAAGACTAATTAGTGTCATTGGCTAAAGACACTTTTTTAATAGGATAAGTAGAATTTAGATTTCAACTATGGAGTTGAAATATGGTCACATATATACTCCAAATGTGGATGGATTAGTAGAATATATCTTTACCAAGGAACATGGCCAGGATGTTCTTAAGTTCAGAACAGGTAGCAGCTTCTAGCACTTTCTTAGTGTCAGGATCAAATGTTGTGTGTGTTACTGCATCATCTCACACATAGCAGTCTCATAGTGAAGTTAATCATGTCGTAATTAAAATAATCTCAAACCCTGTAATTCACATGCATAAAGGAGGGATATTTATGATAAAATTGAATATGATAGTAACATCAAATAATTACAGTTATGGAGTTTTAATAAACTTGATATCACTGATTCTAGTATAGTATAATATGCTCATAAAGTTATTTACAGCTCTGTAAAGTGCTATGAGCCTAGCATTCAGGATTTTATTCATTAACCTTGAACTCTTATGTCAAATTTTGTAGGAATTAACAGAACACATTTATAGCAATGCTGTTTTAAAGATCCTAAGTCATTAATTTATATGCTTAGATCTTTGATGATAAATGATTTTCTTGTATATTACACAAGTGATGATATAGTTTGTTTGACATTTATGTCCTCATTTGAAGAAAACGAAATACTTAGACTTTTAGTTTTAATATCTTTCCCCATTTATTTCTGTCACCCTGCTGTTTGGCATCTGCAAACCTAGCTCTTACCTCCAGGCAAGCAGGCAAGCAAGCATCTCTTTCCTGAACTAATGACGATGTAGTTCCTTGGATTAATTGACAAATCAATGGTGCAGCCAGTAGGTATGCTGCTTTCCCAGGAGACCTGGTACTTCACATCAGCAACTTTCTGGTCTTCAGCTTGCCCAAGATCTTAACCCTTTCTCGGCCTTACTAATTCAAATGGATAGTCATATTCAATATATTGCTTATGTGTATAGTGATATATCACCTTTCAGAAAAGTAGTAAAATCCAATCAATTAATTACAAAAGCACATAATTTAATGAAAAATTATTTTTAAAGTGTAATATCTTAAAAGCCATTTTTGAGCATAGACTTTCTCAGGCACAGCCTTTTCAAAAAAAGGAAAGACAGGAGTCTACAGACACACTGCAATGTAGAATGACTTTCTCTTGAAACTTAGATTTGAATTCTTAGAATAGACAGAAAATTAGAAACTTTAGCTCTGATATAATCATGTACTTTCTAAATGACTTTAGAAACTCAATATGAGGATTTTTTCCTATGCAAAATTAAAATTTTCGGTTTGGATAAGGCTGAGACACTATTTTCTCTGTAAAAAACATTCCATACTTTGCATATGTATGAATGTGCATGTGTGGGTGCTAGCATTTAGAAGGCAGAGATCAAGAGGTCACGACTGGCATCTTCCTCTGTCATTTAGCATCATTTTGACAGTTCTGGTTTTGGACTAGACAGGCACATGAGCATGCTCTGGGACTGTGCATCATATTGCTTCCCATCTTCCAGCTCTCAGTCTTGGGGTTAGAAGCATGCGGACTCACTTGGCTCTTAAGAGAAGTTGCAAAGAATCTGAGCTCAGGTCTCATGTGAGAAGAACTATTCTCACAGAGCTTTTGCCATAGCCCTGAGGTAAGGGAGTTTCTCTATATTTTGAAAATTCAGTTAGTTTTTTAAAATTTATTTTGTAATTATAAATGCAGCACTTCAAATTCACTTTTCTGCCTCAAATAAGTTTCCTTGTCAGATTTGCCTTATACCTTATTTAATTATTATTGGAATATAATCCATTATCAATCATTTTAGCAAGAGCTGATGCTGCTGACAAATTATATCATTTTCCAAATTCTTAGTGTCTGGACCAGCTCTACCATGTGGAAAATTACTTTTAATCATTCAAGTAACCCTAAATTACCAGGTGGTCATATTTAAACATTATAAAATAATATGAAATTATTTATATTAAAACAGTTTAGGCAAAGATGTTAAAATAAGATTAATACATAAAGTCAATATTTTAAAATAATTTAAAGATATAATATGCATTCATTTTTGTGCATTGTAAGTTTGGGGTTTTTCTCAATTCTGACACTGATTTTTATCAGAAACATTTTATCTATATTTTAATTTCATAAAATGTTTAACAGAAAAAGTAGATTCACAGTCAAGTTATTTCAAATGTGTTTAAAATTTTAAATTAACTTAAAATTAAATTTGGTTTTGATTATATTAAATTAAGGAATGAATTCTCTATTGGCACTCACCATATTGCAAGTGCCCAGGAAGCAAAATGCAGCTTCTGTAGAGCCATCAACTTGAAATCTCATGAGTTTCAGGTTAACAATAAAAGTTTTTAGAAATCAAATGTGTCTTGTAAAATTCATGAATTTTAATGAAATTTAAGAATAGATAGTTTTAATAAGTTGTTTTAAGTCTAGCTTTTCTCAAATATCTACTACTTAATAGGGACATCATATCACTAGAAGGCTTGTTTTAAAATAATCCTGTAGTGGGGTTCTTCTTTTAAAGTAATAGAAACAAAAAACATTTTGTCTTTAACTGTGTCTAAATCAACACAGTATTATAGAATGAATCTTCTCCAGGATGAGAGAATACTTGTATCAAATATGCTCAAGGATCATTTCATACATGAGTGAAAATAAACTAGTTAACCCTGTATAAGTGCAAAAGGAATCATGTATACACACACACACACACACACACACACACACACACACACATCTGGAAGTGTTGATATCTGGAGTTCTGTGCAGAGTGCAGTTTTCTTGAAGAGCAAATTTCTAAGGTATTTGTAAAACTCAATGGGTAGAAGGAATAGGCTCCTTGGATTATGAATATAATATGTACATCATTATTTATTATAAGCATAGCTAGATATCAAATATTAGAGCTTAAAGAAATGAAGACCACAGTGTCTATAGCACAAATCTAACAAGTTCATAAAAGAGCACTGAAGAGGCAAGATGCTCAGCTACTTCCTCACAGGACCTGGTCGGTCCAGGCTTCATTGTTTGCTGTGCAGTACTTTACCCAAAACTTTACCTTTAGTAATTATAAGATTTCTATAATTACAGAAATATAAACGTTTTACAAATTTAATTCTAGAAGGCTGCTAGGAAAGTATATCACACAGTAAATAGTTTCACTTCCAACTACTGAATACTAAAATACAGCACCAAATAGCTGCCACAACTTTGTTCCTGCAATATTATAGAAAAAAGTTAGTGGACTCTACACTTCCAAACATCTATATACATTYATATGTTCATGCATACATACATCACATATGTACATACATACATACAAGCATTTTAATAAAGACAAGGTTAAAAATAGAGATCTACAATGAAAAGAACAAGAAAAGGAAAAAGTGATTCCAATCATACAGTTTGAGGAAAAAAAGGGCAAGCAGAAATGTAATATCAGAGTCTAGTTTTGTACTCAAACAGATGAGAAGGTGAAGAAAAGCCTGATGCTAAACAGAATTAATGGAATGACAACCTCAGGGAAAGACCTCAACCAGCTATCCTGCAGCTTGTGAAAGGAAAAGATCTGGGGGATTTCCTGGTACTAAAACAACAACAGAAAATGTAGGCAGTGCAGTTCAAGGTGGATACCAGGTTCAGCCCCTGCAAGCAAATGAACCTGCAGCTTTAGCCATACAGTTATGTATTTAGACTCATGAAAGAAACAGGAAAGAGATTGTGTAACCTTTTTCCACTTTTAATGGAAACTGCTGAGGCATGTTACAGGACAGTACCTGCATGGAGGCACAGCAAAGACACTGCCTGAAGCTTATGAGGTGCATCCTGGATTGTATTGGAGAGCCCAAGACATTAGAGATGCCAGAGCAGTGGGAGAGGTAGCTTCCAAGGACAGCTGCTAACAAGATGTGGAACCTCGCCAAGAGTGAAAAGTATGTTGCAATTAACAAAGCTGGAGGGGGTTGGAAAATCCATCTAATAAAGTTTGCCATCTAGCATCTTTGTTCCCTAGCTTTGGTTCAGTATGCCCCTCTTTCTTTCTTTAGGTGAAAGTAGGGAATTGGCCTGAACTAAACTTACTCCATGATAGGCTTCAAACTAGCAGTTCACAAGACCAAGACTGAGTTTCTACTTTACAGAAATGGACAAGTCATTTACTTTAATAACCATTGGCTTATGTAAAAGAGAACCCTCCCCAGCCAGCAAAAGGACCATTAGCCAAACTTATAGTCAAGAGTTCAAGAACTGCCCCTCCTTGGAATGAAGCAAGAATAGTCAGAATAATAGCATTATCAGATCCTGAAAGATAGAACCTACCAATCAAGATATAGATCACCTATCTCTCTCTAATGCTTCTCTTTTTAGCTTTAAAATTAATCTGTGAATTCTGTCAGGGAACTTCTGACAGATTTGAACCCCTGCATACAGGAATTTGTTCAATAAATGGTTTCCAATTTTGCATAATATTTGAGACTGGGGTATCATTCTTCAGTAATTCATGGACCCTAACATTTGGTGCACTGGTCAGGAGGCACTGAAGGCCACCTACTCAAACAGCTGAGAATTTTGGGAATCTTCTCTCCTCACTAATCCACAGATTTAGGAGTGTTCAAGTCTGTGTCTGTTTTTGCTTTTTGTTTGTGACTGATGCCAACCTAGAGGTGAGGAGAAGCAAAGCAGATATGTAATTTGCCACACAGGGGCCAGGGATTAAGGAATCTTGGCCTCCTCCTTATATTGCTGCCTGGTCTTGCCCAGCAAGCACAGGCAAAAAAAAGAGGAAAATGCCAATTCAACTTGGAGTCTGCCCCATACTCAGGCTCCAGCAAGCCAGAGAGCTGACTCAGCTTCCTATTAGGGTGAGTGGACCACAGTCCTACTCCTCAAGGCTACAGGACTACCAGATCCCTTGGGCAGAAAGTTTATGACCTACTTGCCTTTTGCCAGTAATGACTTATATAATGGAAGATGGAAAAATCCTCTATTTTCAGAAAGGGCATCAGTTCTTATAACTGTTTTAAACTCAAGACATGCTAATACACCAAGGATGTATTAGCTGGGATCCCATACTACCTGGGATGACTGTGAGCAACTGTTGCAGATCCTCTCTAGCACAGAAGAGAGGAAGAGGATTTCGATTGTTGCCTGGAAGTCAGTTCCAAAGTGGATGGATTTCTCACACGGATTCAAGCAGATATTGACATGACCTTCCCCTTGACTGGACCTGACTGGTATTACAACACTGAGGGTAAGGAGAAACTCCTCTGGGCATACCAACAGATTCTAATGGAAGACCTCCAAGAGGCAGCCAGGTTACCCAAGGGAAGGATGAGTGCCCTAGGGACTTTCTAGAAAGACTCATGGGAGCCTATAGAACCTATACACACTTTGATCCTAAAGCTAGAGAAAGTCAATCAGCTGCAAACATGGATTTGTTAAACAGTCATCCCCTGACATTCGATGAATGTTCCCAAACTTGGAGGGGTTTAAAGTAAGCAATTAACAGAGATGGTAGCTATAGCAGAGAAAGTCTACAACAGCAAAGAGATTGCCTGAGCCATGACAAAACAGGGGATTGGCCAAAATATTACTAGCTCCTACTAACCATTTCCTTGAGGACAATAGATAACTGAGAGACATGTCTTAGAAAAGAGCAAAAGGTGAGCAGGGTATACCTAGAGGGGAATTCTGTTGAAGGAAGACCAATGTGCCTACTGAAAAATACCAGGCCATTGTAAAAATTAATGGAATGGATACAGAAAATGTGGTATATATACATGATGGAGTACTATTCAGCCATTAGAAACAATGAATTCATGAAATTCTTAGAGAAATGGATAGAGCTGGGGAGCATCATA
>BDUI01001600.1:92702-105311 GCA_002335545.1 Apodemus speciosus | reverse complement strand
TTATAAATAAGGCTGCTATGAACATAGTGGAGCATGTGTCTTTATTGCATGGAGGGGAATCCTCTGGGTATATGCCCAGGAGTGGTATGACAGGGTTCTTGCCATGCAGACATCCATGTCCTTCCTGCTTTTTCCTCTATACCTAACTTCTCTGGTCTGTGGATTGTAGATTGTTTATCATTTTTTAATGACAAATGTCCACATATAAGTGAATAGACACCACATTTATTTTTCTGGGTCTCGGTTACCTTGCTCAGGATAATATTTTAGTTGCATCAATTCCATGAAAATGTCATGATCTCATTTTGTAACACCTGAATAATATTCTACTGTATAAAATATACTACATTTTCTTTATCTGTTATTCTCTTGAGGGATATTTAGTTAATTGCCAGTTTCTAGATATTATGTAGAAAGGCACAATAAACATGGTTGAGCTAATGTCCTTGTTGTCAGATGAAATGTCATTTGARTCTATGCCCAACAGTAGTATAACTGAATTTTGAAGTAGATCAAATCCCAAATTTATGAAGTCACCATTCTGATATCTATAACGACCCTACAAGTTTGTACTCCTACCAGCACTGGAGAAGTGTTCTCCTTGCTTCATACCCTTGCCAGCAAGACTTGGATTATAGACATTCTGACATGCGTAAGATGGAATCTAAAAGTAGTATTGATTTTCATTTCCCTGATGGCTAATGATGTTGAACACTTATGTTTTCCTCAGCCATTTGAGTTTCTTCTGCGAATTCTCTGTTTATATCTTTACCCCATTTCAACTTGGGTTACTCAAGGTTTTTTTAAATAACTAGTATCTTGAGTTCTTTATATATTGTGGATATTAGTTCCATAGGTATGCGGTGATCTCACATACCATTTTGTAGGCTGCTGCTTTGTTCAAATGGTGATGTCTTTACAAAGACTTTTCAGTTTCATGAAATCCCATTTATTACTTGTCAGTTTTAGTGCCTGGGTATCAATAATATGTTTAGAAAGTCTTCCATGCCAAAGAATTCAATGCTATTTCCTACATTTTCCTCTATCAAGTTCAGTAGATCTGGTTTTAGATTGAGGTCTGTGATTCATAAGAGAACTTGATTTTTGTTCAGGGTAATAAGTTTGGATATGTTTTCTTCTACATGCAGATATGTTGCAGGAAATATTAAAAAAGAACTGCCAAGTTCCCATGCTCCATCTACCTACTCTCTGCTCACCAACTCTCCAGTAGGGCCAGAGCTCCTGATTTCACTTTGCTGCCATGCCAGCTCCACACAATGACCATCACACGTGTCAGCCACCACAACACCCAGCAACCCATTAGAAAAAACAAAACTTTAGGAGCCTATAATTGACATATCAGATTTATATATCAATAAATTCTCCATTCACAAGATGCCAATAATTCCAGAACCAATTGATAATGATAAAAGCTGCCCACCTAGATTAGACAAGTTATCCCAATTATTCTATCCTTTATGATATCACATCAATCTGTGGCTATTTAAAGACACGCTGGTTCAGGATCTTCTTCCTGTCTGTCTGATTCCTTCTTGGATTCTTTTTCTCTCCTCTGTCACTCTTTGTCCCTAAAACTCCTCGCTTTCCCTTCCATTTCCCTGTCCAATCACAGGCCTCCTGCTGCACTAATATTTTAATGTAATTGGACAGATAAAATCCTGCGACACAGATATCTAGTTTGACTAGCACAATTTGTTGCCTTTTATCCACTATTTACTTTTGACTTCATTATCCAATATCAAGTGCCCTTAAGTGTGTGGATTTATGTATAGATTTTCAATCAGATTCAATTGACTCATGTGTCTATATTTTTTTTTTGCTAATACCATATTATTACTATAGCTTTGTAGTACAAGTTAAAAATAATAATAATAAAAAAGGTGAGTGTTGGGACTGTAAAAGGCAGACTTCAGTACCAGAACTGTATAGTATTCAATTGAATTGTTGGCTAAAGGAGTTCCATAGAAATCCTCAAGCAACACAGGCTGTTGCCAAGACAAACTGACCTTGTGCTCCATGGCTGAGAACAAAACCCACACAACTCAGGGTATTGTCAGGTTGCTGTCTTCATGGAGACTTTAACTTTATCTTCTACTGTCTTTGATTTTCTAAGGTATTCTGAAAGCTACCAAAAGAGAAACATACATGAAAATTCACAGAAAACCTTTGTCTGCCTATAAAATATGCTAATTCAATGACAGCAGAGAATTTGTGGGAGTAGCTAACCTGTGTCTCATGTGGCTTAAAACCCACTCACTGAGAGGACACTCATTTCTGGCACTAATTGTGTGATAAAGAGCCAGAGACTAGATAGCACAAAGACTTAGAATAAATCCAAACAATGCATGTCTAAGAAATTTTAAACGTATCAATAGAATGACTCCTAATGATATTCTTTTATATTCATAGATCAGTGCCTTATTCATTCATAAGCAGAGAAGCTTCCTTGTGCAGCAGATAGGAACAGATGCAGACACTCACAGCCAGACATTACACACACACACACACACACACACACACACACACACACACACGTACACATGCACATATGCACATACACAAACACACACATATCTACCTACTACTTGGAAGACACATTTTTAAACGATATGTCTCATTCAAATTCTTCCCCTTACAGCTCAGGAAATCCTTCCCTAAAAGAGGAGGTAGAAAAAGTCTAAGAGCCTAATGGGATAAAGGACAACAGAAGAACAAAGCACTATGGTTCAATGGTGCAAGGCTTATATGAACTCACAGAGGCTGAAACAGCATGCACCTAACTAATTCAGTACTGCACCAGCACCTCTGTGTATATATTAGAGCTTTCATCTTAATAGTTTTACAGGATTCCTAAAAATGAGTCCTTCTGATTCTTTTGCCTGCTCTTGGGGCTCCTTTCCATTGGGTTGCTTATATCAGCCTTGATGTGATGTATTTTGCTTCATCCTAGTATATTTATTGTGTCATGTTTGGTTTTGGATCTAATAGGTGAGGGACTGGCAGAAGTAGAGGGAGGAAAATGTAATTAGGATATACTGTATGAAAACACTGTATGAAATCTACTTTGAATAAAAAAGAAAAAACAATAAACAAATGAAGAATGTGTATAGGTTTTCTTGCTATTGCAATTCAAAGAAATCTGGTTAACAAAGAATTCATTTGTCACAGATATGTTACACACTGTTCATTGGTTTGCTTTTAGCATCTAAGTTATAAGGGCTTTGACTGGATCAATTCCCTCTAAAGTTTAAAATAATAAGGAATTTCTTCTTGGCTCAGATTACTTTGGGGACTCAGAATTTGAGTAGATGATTCTTTGGTTAGCAATGATAAGATATCCTACTGTTCAGCTTTTGTCTCTGAGTGATATCTGGCCTGAGGTTCCAATGATGGCTGGCTATCAGGCATAAGAAAATAGTTTAACACTTTAAGAAAAAACATATATGACTTAGAAATATTTGTAATATAGAATTTATTCTTATTAAAATTTGTAAATATAACCAGGAAGACAAAAATTAGCTTTAATAAACTTTTTAGTCTCTGTCTTTAAGTATGATTTATGTACACTATAGAAGGTCAATGCATATACATAAATTTATGTGTTTAATTGACTTGTTCTTATTTTTAGTATTTTCTTGAAAAGTAATGGACAGACCCAAATGTATGAGAAGACCACACTTAATGAGATAGTACCACCCTGCTGAGTCTTAACCATCAGTACATGTCTGTGCTGGGCCAGGTTTCACTTCTACTTTATTTCAATTAAGTGTCTGCCATGTAATTACATTGCACAGGAAGGATCTGTTGATGTTGTGAATTTGATTTTTAATGAGATACTCTAAACTGTAATATGCCTTCATAACTTTGGAAATTCTTGTTAGGCAATTATTGTTTTAATCAACTGTTAGGAAAGTTTCATTTACACAATTACTGGGAAGGATTTTCTTTAAGACACATTGGAGTGGTGAAGATGCTATACTTGTTACACTTATAAATATTATACTCTTTCTTAACACAGGTGGCATTTGAAGATGATCATTATAAAATAAATACAGAGAAAGTGCTACTTAAAGAAAGGGTACTCTGTTTTTAAGGATTTTACATTTTATTTTATGGTACTTTTATTATCCACCCTTACTTCTGCTGCTCTTTACTCTTTGATATATCTCTACTGTCTGAACCTTCATATGCTGCCTGGTTATATTCAAGTTGCTAAGCAATAGATTTGTATTTCATTTGGAGACACCATTTTCCTGAAGAAATTATAGATCAGATGAGTGCTACCCTGYACTTGACACCACTTGGGTTAGTAGTCTTATTTAAAGAAGGAGGAAGCAGTGAGCATTTGAATCACTGAAGTGTGTATTGTTGCAGAGAAATGTCCACACTAATGATTTTATGATACTTTAAATATGTATTGTCTTGTTAATTATGAAGTTTAAATATCCATTAATTTAATAAATATATATGCTTATATAACAATACTTCCCTTTTCAGTCTCCCAGAATCATTCTTTCAGAGCTTTTATGTTTGGAAGTGCAGTGAATGTTTTGGATCATTTAATGATCCCACTCTACTCTGGAGGATCTTGTAGTACTAAAGTCTCAAGAAGCATATGAGGGAATGTGGCATTGTTATATGGTCTGTTGGGAAGTCACTTTTCCTAGGGATCTGAGAAATGAATAGCTGGTTTGTTTCAGTGGCATCCCTCCCCCACCCACATATGTGTGTGTGTGTGTGTGTGTGTGTGTGTGTGTGTATGTGTGTGTGTACTCTTTGCATGAATTGGAATAGTTTCTTTTCTAATACTTTTGAATTTCAGATAATTGTATTTATTTCATATATGAGATCAATTGTCAGAGTGGAAAATATGTTGTTCAATTTGAGAAGTCTGGAGCAGCAGCCTATAGATATGGGCTAATGCACAGTATACTGTCCTGCCTGATTGACAAATGAAAAATAATAAAGTAATGAGCATTCGGTATGAACTATATTTATCACTCTTAAAAGAAGTCAGGCCTTCTCTTGATTAGCATACAGTTAATAAATGAACCAATGTCAAAGACATTAATGGCATAGTCTATTTCCTACTAAGCTATACTTTTGTAAAATCCTTGGAACAAAGTAATTAGTAAATGCTTCTTGAGTAAATTAATATTTATCACAGCATATGTTTTATACTTTCTCTATTTCCTTTTGTCTTTTCTAGGGATGTTTTTACAACCTCTACATTTAAATTTAAATTATTATAAAGCCAATTAATTTATTATTTGTATTTTTGGTAATCATGATAGTCAATAATTGATTCTGGAATTCTTTTATCAGTTGAAATTGTTTCTCAGGGAAATGGGAAGAAACTATGTCTCATAAATATGTGATAGTAAAACGGAATATGGGTTGATGTGTAATTTCTTGTGGAAAGATTTCCAGTTCATAATATAACAGAGATATACTATAATCACATGTTTCCACAGGTACCAAAACTCTGCCTTCTTAATTTGCTAAATAGCAAGTTAGATACCTGAGCACTTTTACATTACATTTGGGTCCATTGAACGAGTCCAATCACAGTTCCCAAGTTCACTGATTCACAACAAACATTCTCTCAAATCTGAATTTGAAAACCGTTGTGTGGGAAGAGGAAGACATGCTTATAATCTATAAAATAATTAGCCCTCCTGCATTTACATATCAAACAACCATAAAATATAATCAGACATAACCCTTGAAGATATATTAACACACAGCAATTTTTGGTAGAAAAAAATGCCCTAAGTTGAGTAAAATATTTTAATTATCAGTCTCAACTTGGCAGAAGAGGGTAGGAAAGAAGTTGCTCCCCTTTCTGTAATGATATGTTCTTGAGAAACAGGGATTGTCTTAGGTTTGTTCTATGTTTCACAATGTAGAGCAGGAATCATCATGGAAGTTCCCATGTTTCCCAGATGTTTAAAATCAATTTGTATGTCATAGTATATTTCAGGCTCTGGTTACTGAAAGCCATAGCACATTTTATTTATATAAATAACTTAATTCTCTATGACTACCTAATGCATTTAAGGTAATTTCATAGGTTGGCAAGTTTGGCTCCATGCTGACTTTTGTTCTCAGAGTTCTCTAAATAGTAGTGATTCTGTTGTTTACTGAGGAAAAAAGAACTCTGAACATAGATGTATGGAAAGTTTTGTCACGATAATCTTATAAACAAACCAAAAACAATGACTCAAATGACATAATTTAGTGAGGCTCTGAAAATCTGCCATAAAGCAACGGTCGTTTTCTGCTTCTCTCTCTGTCTCTCTGTCTCTCTGTCTCTGTCTCTCTCTGTCTCTCTGTCTCTCTCTGTCTCTCTCTCTGTCTCTCTGTCTCTCTGTCTCTCTCTCTCTCTCTCTCTCTCTCTCTCTCTCTCTCTCTCTCTTTCTGTGTATATATACATGTGCACTGAAATTAGTCAGGATTAAGTATCCAGCATTTTCCTTCTTCATCTTCTCCTTTTTAAAATAGAGAATGTTAGGGGAAAGAACAGTGTTAATAAAAGTATTTGACACATTCTTTAACAAAGTTGATAGAACTAGAAAGATTTCAAAATACCAAAGAAACACTGTTCATTTCGAAATATTTAAACCAGGATAATCATGGAATGAGAATGAACCATACTTAATAGACCTAATTTGTATTTATAAGGCTGGTGCTATAGCTTGGAGATTGCACTAATATTAGAAAATAGTCTGCCTGCACAATGAGGAATGTTAAGGAGCATCCTATGACTTAATTGTAAGAAGTATATTAATTTAATAGATGTAAAGTCAATAGCACTCAAATTACCATTTATGTAAAATCAGCCTTTATTCTTATATTCTACACTGCTCAAAAGGTTGAATAAAAAATGATTTTCAAAGTGAGTTTACAGTGGTCACATTTCTTTTATAGTCAGATGCCAAGACGATTACACACACATCACATTTATAGAAGCCTCCTCAAGTAGTAATTTCTATAATGCTCGTTTTTTTTAAAAAAAAAAAAAAAGTAGAGATGTGGCTTTTTGAGAACAGGTTCTCAAAAATGTGCAAAGCTGGAATGTAATTGTAGGCTGTATTACTAACTCAAAGGCTGGCATCATTTCAACATAAAAAATAACAGTTATGGGAATGAGGACCCCCTTCTTTAATCATGAAAGAACTTGTGTATGGATATTATGAGGGATTTTCCCGAGTCTTATTCTTAAACAGATTACACTATTCAATGTCTTAAAGAATCAAAATCGTGCTCAGCTGGGGCAGTCAATGTGCAGTCTAAACATGTGACAGATGCAGAAAAAAACTTCAAAGATGCCATTACAAATGCCTGTGGAGATATTTAAGGAGCCAGATGCTACTGTTTCATGTCTTCAGCAGCAATCAACGTGTCCTGTGATCACCTTCCAAAGAGAAGGTATGGCTCAGTGTGGTGAGGAACAGAATGCCACCTCATCTTCTTACTGCTGTTTGCATACTTGCTGTATGCTTAGGTATGAGAGCCTGGAATTCATTATTTTTACAGGAAAGAAATGCATATGAATTTCCTCCTCCTTATGAATACAGGAAGATGCAACTGCAGAGAAGTAGGCATGTGGTGTATCATATGAGAGCTCTCTGAAGAGAATGAATAATTTATTGGTGTGCTTGACCATGGAAACACTTTTTTCTATAACTTTTCCATTTACTTAGGCAATAAAAGATTTAATAAATGTATTCATTATGGTAAGTGTTCATTTCCAATTTTATTTTGGTGTTGAAATAAATTACTTAGGAAAACATATTATTAAGTGTTTGCTTCACTTTTATCACTACCATGATCTAAAAAAACCCCTAAATCGTATTTTGAAGATGAAAGACAATTCAGATAAATGTAGAAGTAAGAAAATTCAGCTAAATTCTAAAACCAGTACTTGCTTTTATTTGATGTTATTCCTTTACTTGTAGTAAAATGTTATTCTCATTTTAACATTTAAGAATAGCTTTTTATGTTTATTATTTAACTAGAGCATAGGAAAAACAGAAACAACTTTTATGAAATGTGATATAGCAAATAAAATAGGTTAGATCATTTGGGTTGGTAGTCTAATTAATCCCCCCCTTTTCATCACATTGAAAAAGTAATTCTGTCCAGAAACATTTTGTTTATTACATGCAAAATGCATTCTTAGCCTATTTTCTATTAAATCTGACCCATTAAGAGGATATTTTGTTAATTTTTGAATTGAAATTTGTGGTTTATTATATAATCTCATATACATAATTATCTCCAGGAGAAGGGATGGTTATAAGTGGAAAATAAATAGCAAAGGATATTTTTCTTTCTAATGTAAACATCTGGCAGTAATCCTTGCTTACACAATTAATGGGCATTTAATTGGCAATGATCAGTTTATTGCTGCAATATGAAGTGAATGTTTCCCCAGGAACAAACAGCTGTTGCAGGAATTTCACAGTGATTTAGCAAACACCAGGTGATAGTTGTATCTAGAATAAACTGCTCATCTTTCTCCAAATTGCAGCTCAATGAAAAATAGATGAATTAGGTTAAAAGTAGCAGAGCCAGGCAGATTACTCAGTGGATAGACTTCTCACTGGCTTTAAATTCTATATAAGACACAACTCAATAAACAACTGTTAATTACATTTTATGTTGTCTAAATTCAAATATATAAAGGCATAATTTTCTGAAAATTCAATTACCCTGCTATTAATTTATATGAACCAAATTTATATATATATAAATTAAATAAATATATTATTAAATATATATATATATTTAAAAAAACTGAAGTGTTGATGAGGCTTTTTTGTATTCTAATATTTTATCTTCTTAAATTCTTAGAAAATTTCCCAGTTGTGATTTTAATTTTTTGATTAAAAAGTTATTGAAGTCATTCAGTAGTCATTGACAATTAAAATTTGCTTAATAGATTTTATTGAAATGTCTAGTATTAAAATGTACTACATTTTAATTTGCATGGCTTGTGAGCTGCACTCCATTAAGTTTTAAATAAAAAGTTTTTCATGTTTCATTATACATTCTTATTACTAATTTAATAAAATGATAATAGCTATGCAAACTTTCTGTTACTACTCAGGTTTAGGAATAGATTAAATTATGCATTTTAAATGCATTGCACTGTCATATTGAGGTATTTTATAAAGCTGAGATTCATTWGTAAAGAAAGTAATTCTGCTTCAAAGAAAAATGTTTCTATTTACTATATTATTTAGTATTAGCTCATGGTAGAATATATGAACAATGAAATCAAATGAACAAAGCATCAAGTTACAATTTATAGAATACTGCTTTTATTTTTCATGTATGCATTCTGCAATAATTCATCTCCATGACAAAAGCAGACAATCATCTTCTGTTGTGTCTTCCTCAATACAATTACCATTCTTGATGTAACAAAGGAAAGCTGCCTAAGAAACAGGAAGAGTTTCATATGTTCTGATCAATAAACTGACCTTACATCAAACAGCCTTTGCTCATCAAGATAAAAATGCAGTTTTGTGTTGAACTTTTCCATATTAATATTAAATTATTAAGTCATATTGTTCTTCATTTTTCATTCAAGAAAACAATAAGAAATAAGAAAGCTTTATAAAGAAATGCTTTCAAGTGCTTCAATGACAAGATTTTGTAGCTGGAGTGTTGATATCCTATCCTGCTGAAAAATATCACAATTAGAAAATAAGAATCTGGTTTATGTAAATCTTAAAAGCAAATGGTAATTATGTGCCATCAAATATACCTGGTAAAGTTATGCAAAGATGACATATTTAAGAATCCTGTGTGCAAGGCATTGATCCTAAAAAAGAGATGTTGTGTTATAGAATATATAAAAGTAAAACATAAAAACAACTTGCATGCATTTTTATAGGATAAATTCTGCAAAAGTGATACAATATAAATAAATTTTCTCCAGGCAGTGGTAGCGTATGCCTCTAATATCAGCACTTGGGAGGCAGAGGCAGGTGGATTTCTGAGTTCGAGGCCAGCCTGGTCTACAGAGTGAAGTCCAGGACAGCCAGGGCTACACAGAGAAACCCTGTCTCAAAAAAAAATAATTTTTCAATAGTTATGTGAACATTTGTGAGAAAATGATGTAGGAATCATGTAGGTAGAGAGATATGGATAGAAATACATTCTAAGACCCCCTATTTTCAACACAAATAGAAATTTCTACATAAGATTTGGCAAGTTTTCTAAACATTGAAACATATTTCATATACCTATAGTTTATCTACATGCTACTTTTAGCTTTAATTTTTCTATCAGAGAAGCAAGAAAATTAGTTCATTTTATGTTCTAAACATCCCTATCCCAACTATCATAAAACAGATTAACTTAAGCTAATGATACTTGTATATTCAATGATTTCAAAATTCAGATGACTTTAAATATCTTTGAAGACTTTCATTAATTGTAGTTTCTTTTCCCTTTTTTTCTGAAGGTTTGAGTCCAGGCCATTATAAATATGTTTCTATAGAGTGAAATTATTTGTCACATGAATACAATGCAAAGAGTTCTGCCCAAGAATGCTTTCCTATAGAATAATGAGGATAGTCTATGATCTACAGGATATCACAAGCCACACAGCACAATCAATTATACATAATTATTTAATTAGAACATATTATTTGCTCATGATAGTAACTGCTTTCCAATTTACAGAGAGGTCACAAGTTAATCTTGTAGAAATAGCATTCTAAATTTGATATTTTAAGAAATTATCATTATTTTTAACTTTGATTAGTCGATTTAAAGATTGCTATAAAAGTTCTCTAAGCATTAGTGAAATTTTTGTACATTGTATTATTAATATCTTAATAGGATGTTATTAGGTCACCTCAGACATAGAGCACATTGTTAAATTCCCACTTTCCTATCTTTGGAAATCAGTTAATTCACTTTGATTATGTTCCCAGTCAGTGACATAATGAGCTATCTGTTGCAAAATCTATTATGGGCAACCAGTTCTTATGAAGGAATCTTGAGTATTTACATGACACTCTGTTCAAAAGTTTCAAAGGAAACTTTTAAGCAAACTCTTTTAAGTTATCTTTTGTTAGACACTTCATTTTTCTTATATCATCCTTAGCCATAGTTGTTGAAGTAAGAAAACTCATAACAGTTAATGAGAAAACAAAACTTTCTTTCCTTTTTTTTCTTTTAACAGAGAGTGCTCATAGTATGTGTTATTGTAAGACTCATGGTAACCACAAAGGAAAAGACTTCCAAGTATATATTACAAAATATACATAGAAGTGATTCAAAACAGATCATCAYGGAAATTAATTAACATATTGCAAAGAAGACAGATTTAAGAGATAAAACATTGTCATACAAAAAAGACACCCTTTCAAGAAACTCCTTGTTTYTTTTGAAGGAACACTTTTTTTATTTGATATATTTTTTTATTTGATATATTCTTTATTTAAATTTCAAATGATTTCCCCTTCCCTGGATCCCCCCCTCACCAAAAGTCCTATAAGCCCTCTTTCCTCCCTTGTTCCCCAGTCAACCCCTTCCTATTCCCTCACACTGCTGCATTGAGCTTTTCCAGGACCAGGGGCCTCTCCTTCCTTCTTCTTGGGCATCATTTGATATGCAAATTGTTTCTTGGGTATTCTGAGCTTCTGGGCTAATATCTGCTTATCAATGAGTGCATACCATGTGTGTTCTTTTGTTATTGTGTCACCTCACTCAGGATGACTTTCTCCAGTTCTACCCACTTGCCTAAGAATTTCATAAATTCATTGTTTTAATAGCTGTGTAGTATTCCATAGTGTAAAAATACCACATTTTCAGTATCCATTCACCTGTTGAGGGACATCTGGGATCTTTCCAGCTTCTGGTTATTATAAATAGGGCTGCTATGAACATAGTGGAGCATGTTTTCTCTGGGTATATCCCCAGGAGTGGTATAGCAGAGTCCTCCAGTAGTATCATGCCCAGTTTTCTGAGGAACCGCCAGAGKGGTTGTACCAGCATGCGAACCCAACCCCACCCGCAGTGTAGAAGTGTTCCTCTTTCTCCACATCCTCGCCAGCACCTGTTTTCTCCTGAGTTTTTGATCTTAGTCATTCTGACTGATGTGAGGTAAAATCTCAGGGTTGTTTTGATTTGCATTTCCCTGATGACTAAGGATGTTGAACATTTCTTTAGGTGCTTCTAAACCATTCGATAGTCCTCATGTGAAAATTCTTGTTTAGTTCTGTATTCCATTTTTTGATAGGGTTATTTGGCTCTCTGGAGTCTTATCTTCTTGAGTTCTTTGTATATCTTGGATATTAGCCCTCTGTCAGATGTAGGGTTGGTAAAGATCTTTTCCCCATTTGTTGGTTGCTGTTTTGTCCTTTTGACAGTGTCCTTTACCTTACAGAAACTTTGTTATTTTATGAGGTCCCATTTGTCAATTCTTGATCTTAAAGCATAAGCTATTGTTGTTCTGTTCAGGAAAATTTCCCCTGTGCCCATGTACTCAAGGCTCTTCTCCAGTTTCTTTTCTATTAGTTTCAGTGTGTCTGGTTTTATGTGGAGGTCCTTGATCCACTTGGA
>BDUI01001599.1:130346-142021 GCA_002335545.1 Apodemus speciosus | reverse complement strand
GGATTTCTGAGTTCGAGGCCAGCCTGGTCTACAGAGTGAGTTCCAGGACAGCCAAGGGCTGTACAGAGAAACCCTGTCTTAGGAAACCAAAGTGGCAGGGGAGGAGAAATGTATCTCATTATCTCACAGAATACAGAGAGTGTAGGTGTAGAATGTAAGGGAAGAAATGTCTTCTGTCTGAGTGCGATGGTGCACACCCTCAGTTTCAGGAGGCAGAGGCAGGAGGTTATCTTTGAGCTCTAGAGCAGCCTGCTCTACAGAGTTTCAGGCCAGCCAAGACTGTATGATGATACCCTGTCACAAAAATGTTTTCTGTTTTCCTTTTTAATGTCCTATGATGGTGGTTTATGTCTCAGAGTGACCTCTTAAATGCATCGAAGACACCAGAGTACYAGAGGACATGTCTCTAGCTTCGGTTTTCTCCTCAGGCTTGGTGCTACTTGGTGTTACTTTGTTACGGCCTTTCTGTCATATTCTCACTGCCCATAATTATGCAGACTGACAGACATCTTAAGTTAACCCTTACAGCGTCAGTCAATTGTTGCAGTGACAATTGGGTCAGACAGATGGTGGGGGAAGTTCCTTTAGACCAATATCACCATTATTTCAAGTGGAGCAAGATTCGGCCACACTTGAGTCTCTTAGGCAGAGAATCTCCTGGGTCCCAGCCAGGTAACTGACTGGAAAGGAAGTCACTGCCGGGGTGTGGTTTCCAGGTCCCTCCCACCAGTCCTCTCAGCTTGATTGGGTTGCCTTCCTTTCTTATCTTCTGAGCTGGTAAAGAACAATTTCATTTAAGGATAAAAATAAGTCCCTTCTATCTGGAGTTTAACTTTTCTCTTGCTTTGATCTCCATAATTGGCTTTTTCAGAGGAAGAGGCAGTGGTGGGTAATCTTTGCTAAATACTGTCTTTGTAATCTCGAGTCCTCCCCTCTTCTCCACAGATAGTTAAGCCTTTGGGAATTCCCAGTTGGGAGGAAGGTAGAACTTCTGCGGCCTTGCTCTACTGTAGAGAACCTCACCAGAAAGCATCCCCCACTTCTGCAGACACCACTGCTGGGCGCCTTGGCGCTGGCTTCTAGAGCCTTTTTATTTATTCATTTACATATGATTGTCGGAGACAAGGTCTTATCCTATAGCTCAGCCCTTGAACTCACTATGTTAACCCAGGCTAATATTCACCGCAATCCTCCTGCCTCAGGCTTCATAGCACTGGGATCATAGGCTTAAGCCACTGTAGGCCTAAGACACCACACACAGCCCAGATTCTACTTAAGATGAGCCCTTGGCCCTTCTTTTTATTATACATTGTTTGCCAGGCCCGGCAGTCTGCTCTGAGGACCTGCTGCGTGCTTGAAGCTTTGTGGCATTCATTGTCTTCTCCATGCATAGGTGAAAGTGATGATCTTTTGGAGGGTCAAAATGGCCTTATGAAGTCCCCGAGTCAGTGATATACACATTAATGTCAAGTAGCCATTGTGGGGAGGGAAGATGATAGTTAGGGGAGTATTAACTATTCTAATGTGTGCTGATAAACTTCACTTATCAAGATAACATCTCTCTGGCTGCATGCATCTGAAACTTCATCCTGCCTCATGTGTCTTCCATGTTTTTCTTTCTCAACAGACTAGCTCATGCCTTCTTCCCGCCTTCCTCCTCTGTTCATAGTGTCCCCTCACYCCCTTCCCCTGGAGCTCCATCCRCCCTCTGTCACCTCTCCTGTCCGTCCTATGGCAGAAAGTGCTGGTGGCTCGGCCTGCATGCCGCGCTCTGCTCTCCTGCTGGCATGTCATGGTGGCACTGTTGTGTTCTCTTCCTCTTCCCTTTTACTAACAGACGCAGACCAAACTGGAGCATGCCCGCATTAAGGAGCTTGAACAGAGCCTGCTCTTTGAAAAGACCAAAGCTGACAAACTCCAGAGGGAGTTAGAAGACACTAGGGTAATGGCTTTCACTATTTCATGAAGCAGCTTCACGAGTGTGAGTGGTGGACACATTGGGTGGCAGGCAACAGGTGGCAGGCCACAGACCGCTGTCAGCCTGAGCCTTGACCCACCTGTTCAGCCTGAGTTTGGTCTCAGTACTGCTCAGGTATCCATGAGCATAGAGTGATGAGGAGGTGTTTTGTGTAAATCATTTTGTCAAAAGTAAACTTATCTGAATCGAGATCAGAAGCCTTCTAACCATGTAAAGTCCATGGTTCTCTGCAGCGGGTCTTGAGGTTCTCTGTCTTAGTTCTTTGGAACAGTTTCTCTCCAGTTTCCACAAGCAGTCAGGTGTCCTCCAGGTCTCAGCTTCCCAGTTACTGGGTTTTCTAAATAATTCATGCTTTTTCCTGCCTTTGCCCCTGGYCTGTAGAGAAAAAGAAATGGAAATATTAGCTCTTTTTTTTTTAAATGAGAATTAAGAACTTTGACCCCTATTATCTTTTTCTTTTCTTTTTTCTCCACCCTCTCCTCCCAGTGGCTGAACTTACATCCCCTTTCTTTCTGACACCCAGATTAAAATCTCAGCAATTAGGAAGGTGAGATGTGTGGGGAAAAGAATGACTTCTTTTGGGGCCAGGGCCTCGGTCCTGTTTTAATTTTTTAAATATTAAAGCACCTATAGAGTCGTTTTGCCACTCATCTGAAGTGCTTTGTAAATAGTATTCAGCTTTTTCATCCCTGGAAGTAGGTTATTCTTGCCTATTCTGTAGACTTTAACAGAGCAAAGACTCTAAGCACAAAGATGTTAAATTTTTTGTTTAAGGTTTCACAGCTAATAATAATAGTAGAGCCAGAATTCCCTTTTAGGTCATTTGACTCCAGAATCTGTGCTCATAATTACTATAGGATGGAATCTTTTGATTTGTGCTAAAAGAAATAGAGTCACTCATATGTAAAATATATATTCATATATGTACCTGTTAAATCATGTTTGACCGTGATTGGCCTTAACTTTAAAATTTCAAAAATTACTTTGTATCCATGTGATCAAATATTTTACTCTGACTTTTCTTTTGAATCAATAGTATTTGTAGAAATTTCTTTTGGTGTGAAATCATTGATATAAAAATCTAGACAAATGAATAATCTTCCTTTTCTCAATCATAACCTTTTGTTTTCTAATAAAGAAAACCAGGTAGGGAGATAGCCCACTTGGTAAGGCGTTTGCCTTGAAAGCAGGAGGACCTGGGTTAGCCCTCGGAGCCCATGTAGGAGAGGGAGGCTGGGCACGGTGGGTCCCGCTTGCCATCCCAGACCTGGGGAAGCAGGGGCGGCTTCCTGAAGCCTGCTATCCCGTCCTGTCTACTTGGTAAACTTCAAGCCAATGAATGAGAGGCCCTGTTTCAGAAGCACAGGGAAGAGCCCAAGGAAAGTCACTTGAGGCTGTCATCTGACTTATATATGCACTTGTGGACATGAGCACRTATACACAGACACTCAGACCTATGCGCAGACAAGCATATATTCAAATAAAATAATAATAAGTAAATAAAGCTGGGCATCGTGGCTCATGCATGCCTGTAATCCTAGCGCTTGGGAGGCTGAGACAGGAGAATTGCCACAACTTCAAGGTTTACTTGGCCCACATAGGTTTAGGTCAGCCTCATTGCCGACCCTGTCTGAAAAAGACAAAAGCAAAAAGAGAAGGAAGAAAATGGTTTCAGTTGGCCTCAGAAATGAACATGTATTTGGTAAGAAAAGGAAAAAAGAAAAAGAAAGAAAGAAAGATGGAGAAAAGAGTAGGTGGTACCTTGGTGCCAAAGCCTCGCTCTGGGAAACCCAAGGACTTACGAGACAGAGACCCTTGGTGTAACTGAGGTAAGGGAATACACATTTTTTACTTCTAAATTCTTCTCCCATGTCTTAGTCAGCAAGCATTCAATGTTTTCTGGTTTTGTGCTGGATGATAAGGCATCCATTTTGAAATGGACTTACGGAGCCATTTCAGATTAGCGTTTACAGCGTCTATAACAAACAGTGTCTTATACTGGCCCTCACGCCTGGTTTGCCACATGGGAGAGGAACCAGTGGTCCGCCTTCTCACATTGTCTGCAGTCCTTTTCAGGAAGTTTTTTGGAATCCTTCCCTAGCCTGTAAATCCATTTTATACCCAGCTCACCTGGTGTGATAGAAATACGAGCGAGAATAAGCAGTTGCTGACTTTCATGACTCGGGGCAAATGCTGGGAAATAAAATTTAAAATAGAAGTGTCAGAACGCCACACAGAGAGCCACCACCCTATTGCCTTCTGCTTGGTGTCCTCTGAATTTGACAGTTCCATTGTGACTGGGAACAGACCTTTGATTTATTTATGCTATGATCTTGTGGCAAAGGGCTTCATTGATGTTTTATATATTAGTTGTCAGGAAGAAATTGATGGACCTCCCCTCCCTAGAGATGGGAATATAAGTGAATTAATGTGTTTAATGTGAAACATCTGTATAACCACAAAGTCCCACAGTAGTCAGTTCCGTAAYAGTTGGTGATCGAGTGGTGCCTCCTCCCTCTTTTCTCTTGGACATTTATTTTACTGAGCAACACAACATGCCCAGGGAGAGGGGGGCATAAGGAACAGAAGACACTTGTCCCGTGTTTTCTGTCCCTGTACAGGCAACATGGGCAAAGATCTGAAAGTAGGGAGAGGCTGGTTCTTGAAATCTGAGACTGTTGGTATTTTAAGACTACTTGTACTCCCTTCTGTTTCCCAGGTTGGTTAAATGGTCTTTATGTCCTAAGATACCACTTTCCACGTCCTTTTTGTTTCAAACTGAGAGCTTTAGGAAGTAGCAGTAGAGAAAATGTTTGTAAGAAGACAAGGCACAAGCTGATGAAATATTTTTTCTCCTAACTCTGGAGTATTTATTTTTTAAAACCCCAGGGCTCAGATAGAATCACAGTATGTGGATGTAGCAAGCGCGCAGCTTAGACACACCTCGCGCTTGTGTGCGGGCTCCTGCTGAGAACCACTGGGTTAGGGAAACCAGATGCAAACATCAGCGTGCGACACAATAGCAGAAACCAGAAAGGGGTCTTTGTGTGAGAGGCTAATGTATAATTACAGGTAAGTGATCTTTTAGTGACATTTAAAAAGCTAGTAAAGTCTTCCTTCTCCAACTGAGGTTTTTAGTCTACAGATGATGCATTGCTCACTGACACATGGGAAAGTTTAGACCTTGTAGACCTGCTGTGTCTCAGAAGTAGAGTGCAAGCCACGTAAACAGAACCTTAATTTCCTGATTGCTACCCACATGATAAATTACAGGTGAAATTAATTTGACTACTATATAAAACCCAGTCTATTTAAAATATTATTTTATCATATAATGACTGTGGGAATCATTCAGATATTTTATGTCTGTTTTTCTCAGAGTTTTCAAATCCGGATGTGTCTCACGGCACAGCTTGCATTAGATAAGACACATTTCAGGCTCAGCCACCTGGGCTTTACTCTCTCCTTGGGTGGGGCCACACCTAAAGTGCTACTGAAAGCAGTCTGGGTAAGGAAGGCAGAAAAAACCGGCCAAATGAGCATTCTTGCGTTCATGAGGCAGTCGATTATTGGATCCAGTATTTGAAGGCTACTGTTTCTGTTAATGTCTCATCAGTTAATGAGTACTTCCAGTTTAAGCTTCCTTAGAGTCGAGACAGATATTGTTGGAGTGAGGTAAACTCAGTGTCCATGTGCGACTTCAGAATGGTGGGAGTTTGTTAAAGATTATAGTAATTACGTAGTAGAGTTTCAGCTGTTATCTCAGCTGTTATCTCAGTGTGAGACGTTAACCCTTACAGTGATAGATTGACTTTGCTTGCCTCTGTGTGTTTTGTAAATAAGGAAAATCATCAGTGCTCTCTGTTTTTTATGACCACTGTTAATAGGTGGCTACAGTATCAGAAAAGTCCCGAATAATGGAACTAGAAAAGGACCTAGCGTTGAGAGTACAGGAAGTAGCTGAGCTCCGAAGAAGGCTAGAGTCCAGTAAACCTCCTGGAGATGTGGATATGTCTCTTTCTCTTTTGCAAGAAATAAGTGCTTTGCAAGAAAAGCTAGAAGCCACACATACTGACCACCAGAGCGAGATGACTTCTCTGAAGGACCACTTTGGAGCTCGGGAAGAGATGTTTCAGAAGGAGATCAAGGCTCTACACACTGCCACAGAAAAGCTTTCCAAAGAGAACGAGTCCTTGAGAAGCAAGCTTGATCACGCCAACAAGGAAAACTCAGATGTGATAGCTCTGTGGAAGTCCAAACTGGAGACCGCCATAGCATCCCACCAGCAGGCAATGGAGGAGCTAAAGGTGTCCTTCAGCAAAGGGATTGGAACAGACTCGGCTGAATTTGCTGAGTTAAAGACACAAATAGAGAGACTGAGACTAGATTACCAGCAAGAAATAGAAAGTTTACAAAGTAAACAGGACTCGGAACGGTCTGCACATGCTAAAGAGATGGAGGCCCTCAAGTCCAAGCTGATGAAAATCATTAAAGAGAAGGAAGACAGCCTTGAGGCCGTCAAAGCACGCCTGGACAGTGCAGAGGACCAGCACCTAGTGGAAATGGAGGACACGCTAAACAAACTGCAGGAGGCAGAAATAAAGGTAAAGGAGCTAGAGGTTCTGCAGGCCAAGTACAGTGAACAAACCGAGGTCATTGGTAATTTTACATCACAGCTCAGTGCTGTCGAAGAAAAGCTCTTGGATCTTGATGCACTTCGGAAAGCCAATTCCGAAGGTAAATTGGAACTCGAGGTGCTTAGACAGCAGCTTGAGGGAGCTGAAAAGCAGATTAAAAATTTAGAGATTGAAAAGAACGCTGAAAGTAGCAAGGTTTGTATTGACATCTTCCATCTTTTTTTTCCTTCTTTTTCATTTGTTATTTTCATTGTATGTTACTTTAAGTTGAAGTCATTCATCTCAAAATGCCTGATGGAACATGAATTGTGCAGTGCATCTGCTTGAGTATAGTAGAATGCTTTCTGGGGATCTCAAGTATGGCTTCTTCTGAGGAGAGCAGAGCAAATAATGACCAGCCATGTGAATTTTAGTTTCCTGTCATTTGGAAACTTTATCTGCTATTTAATCTCCTAGACATGATGTAAACTCCTATTTAAGCTTATACTCTCTGTTTAAAAATAGAGCTAACTTCCTACAGCAGTGATGTTAAGGTGAATGAATGAGAGAGAGGAGGGGTAGGGAGGCTGGAGGGAGGGGGAGAAGAAGGGGAGAGGGAGAGAGAGGAAGTTTGCTAGTCCAGTTTCAGGCCTGCCTGGACCACATAGAGATCCTGTCAAAACAAACAGAAACAATCAACCAAACCAAAAATCACACTATACTTTTTTTTACTCCCTTTCTGCCCACATCACTTCCTTGCTCATGGGCTTTATTTATGTATAAAAGTGGAACATGAACTCAGGAGAGCTTCTTAACTACCRTGGAAGTCAGCATGCTATGCTAAGTAGTGCTCGCAACAGGGGAAGGTGCCATTTCCGAGGCCACTTATAGAGGGAGGAGCTTACTTGGGAGTTGTAGTTCAGAGGTAGTTCAGAGTCCCATGATCTTCCTGGCAGGAGCATGGCAGCAGGCAGGCAGACGTGGTGCTGGAGCCTGAGCTGAGGTCACCTCTCGCTCCGTAAGCATGGGTTGATGAGAGACTTTGGAACCTCAAGGTCCCTCAGACCACCTCCATCATATACCACCCCTAACAAGGCCACTCCCTAAGCCTTCCCAAAGTTTCACCAACTGGAGATTTAGTATTCAAAAATATATGAGCCTGTGGGGGCCATTCCCATTCAAACCACCATACCATCTAACCTTTGCTTTCTGGAGGTGGCAAGAAAATTGAGGCTGGATCTTACTGTGTCCCCCAAGCTGCCCTCAAATTCATGATCCTTTTGCCTTTTCCTTTCAAGTGCTGAGATTACAGCATGTCCACTATATCCCTGTCCCTTGTGGGGTTTGTTGTTGTTGTTTGTTTGTTTGTTTGATACAGGGTCTCACTTTGTAACCCAGGTTGGCCTAGAGTTGGCTTTATAGACTACACTGGCCTTGAGTTCTCAGTGGTCCTCGTATTTTGTTCTTCCAAGTACTGGGATTACAGCAGACATAAGCCTCCATTCCTCTGGCTGTGTCTTTTTGTGTGTTACRTTTGGGGAGTTGGGGAGACTAGACAAGTGTGTTGTCTGTCAACGATTAGGAAACTAGTGTGTCCACCGGCTACATTTCCTATTATCCAGCTCGGTTAAATGTAGCTTCAGTTTCTCAAGCTATTCTTCCCCAGTCTTGCCACTAGTGGAGGCCTTGGTATTGGTGATGAATGACTTTTGTGGAAGAAGCTGTTCTGTTGATRAAGAAGAAAGGGTTGTGGTGGCTAAATGGGGAGATGAAGACAGATAAACAGCAAAAGTCTGCTAAGTAACTGTATTTGAAAGTAAACTAAGTATAGGAGAAGTTTCTCTAATCTTAGATGGTTCTGAAGTAGCGATAAAAAAAGCAAGTTAGCTAGAATAGACTATGGGGCTGATCGTCRAGCACCCTTTACATAAGGATTTAATGGAAGCGGAGTTCTGATGGCTGTCCACTGGATCCTTAAATGGCTCATTTGTTGAAATATTTTAAGCATACAAATATACAGAATAATGTAAACTACCATTATAATGTGCCAAGACCTGTCTATGCTACAATCAGGCTCTACCACTGAGCTGATTTTATTTTTGAGTTTTGTTCTATTTGCCGCTAGGTATTTTAAATTCAGAAATGAACTTGATCAGGTGGCTCATTTAGGAAGTCAATACCAGCACTTCCTTCTTTAGACCATGATGGTATTCAAAGTTAGGTACGGAAGAGTAGTGTATCTTGACCTTTTAAAAATAGCCATGAGAGCAGGGTGGTGGTGGCACATACCATTAGTGCCAGCACTGGGGAGGCAGAGGCAGACAGCTCTCTGAGTTTGAGGCCAGCCTGGTCTACACAGCAAGTTCTGGGATAGCCAAGGCTACACAGAGAAACCCTGTCTTGACAAAAAAAGCCATCAGAAGCTGGAGAGATGCTCAGCGGTTAAGCATGCTTGCTGTAGGGAAGAGGACCCTGRCTTGGCATCTAGCTCCAGGGGATCTGACACTTTCTCGGTGAGCCTCTGCACATACATGATGTGCATAACCTTACACAGGCGAGCAGACACACACATGTAAAATACATACATGATGTACATAAACTCACACAGACAAGCACATRCGCACACATAAAATCAGTGTGACCTATTCTAGCTAGGTATTCTGGCACACTGAGTTTGAGGCCATGCTGCTCTACATAGAGACAGGCAGGGGTACCCAGAAACTGTCTCAAAAAATGATGAGGCAATCACAAATACAACTGATTGAAAAATCGCTGGCTTCTTAGAATTAAAACAAAACAAAGTAAGAAAGAGTAAAAAACAAACAAACAACAACAACCCTCTTTCCAGTATTGTTTTGTTGTGTTTCTCATTTTTTTCATTTTATTTTTTCTTATCATTCTTTTTTGTTTCTTTTTTTGTTCCATTTGCTTATGTACCATATAATTCGGTGTGTTAGGCTAATAGCATTATCAAAGAGCTCCAGGGAAAAGAGCTAATGCTCACTAGTCTGCAGGACAATTTGAATGAAGTCAATCAAGTGAAGGAGACTTTGGAGAAAGAACTTCAGACTTTGGTAAGTACCTGTCGGATGGGTCGGAATCGCAGCCTTTCTGGCCTCTTCCTGTTTAAAGGAACATTCTCCATTTAAAAAAAAAAACAACACTGCAGTTATTGCTCTACTTCAAAAATATGGATTTAAATTGAGTATATTAGCAGCTGATAAATAACTTCAGGGGAACTGGATCAAATCAAACTAGCAGTAAGGGTAGGTATTATTTTTCTTAAAAAAAAAAAAAAAGAATTCTCCTTTTTCCCCAGTGAGGCAGTGCTTGGCAGTTATTGCAGCTTAATTTTACAAAACACAGAGACATATCTTGCCAGTCACGGGCATATCCAGCACTGTCAGGTCACTGTATGTGAGGCATTTCCTATCCCCACCTTCAGCGTCTGCCTTGTGACTGTGAGCAGCAGCTGTCCAGGTCTTTGCTGCCCTCCATCGGCGAGGCGTTCTATAGACTTGAGCTGCCACTGGGTTGTGTTTTGCCTTAGGAAATTGTATTTCCATTCGTAGATTTTCTCTTAATCCTAAGTTGTGTAATGGTACAAGGCTTTCATCCAAGTTCTCAGGAGATAGAGGCTGACAGACTCTGAGTTCCAGGCCAGACTTGTCTACATAGCAAGCTTCAGACCAGTGGAGGCTACATAGCAACACCTTGTCTCAAAAACAAAACAAAACAAAACAAACAACAAAAAAAMCAGAACCAAACCAACTAATGCACCAAAATAAAATCTTTTCCCATTCTTCCTCCCTTTCTTTGCCTTCTGCACCATAGTTTGACTTACCGGAGGGTAGTAATTGTGGACAGTTGTCACGGTACCTGTGGAAGCTTGTGGAGAACCTAGGTAGCTTCTCAGGAGCTGTGCTCTCATGTGCTGCCCATGTCTCCCTGTTACTCTGTTGTTTTTCTGATCACATTGGTGAAGCATTATTTCTTCTGTGAGTGTCTACTACAGTTTTCTATTTTTCTTTTTTGAAACAATGTTACTCCATTTCTAATCTGAAACCGACTCAACTGTGTAGTCCAGGTTGTCCTTAAGCTCCAAGAAATCCTACTACCTCAGCCTTCTGAATGCTGGAATTATGGGCATGAGCTCAAATTCCTACTTAAAAAAAGATTTTATTTTTTATTATATGTATGCATGTATATTTATGGATGGTATGTGCACATTGGGTGCAATACCTGTGGAGGTCAGAAGAGGGCGTCCTAGAGTTGGAGTTACAGGTGGGCTTTCTGCAGTGGGTGCTGTGATCTAAACTTGGGTTCTCTGCAAAAAGCAGTAAGCACTAGCACTCGTGACCACTGAATCATCTCTCTAGTCCCAAATTTCTCCTGTTAAATATAGCTATATTGTTCAACATAAATTTATTTATTTATTTGTTTGTTTGTTTGTTTTTGGTTTTTAGAGACAGGCTTTCTCTGCATATCCCTGGTTGTCCTGGAACTCACTCTGTAGATCAGGCTGGCCACGAACTCAGAAATCCACCTGCCTCTGCCTCCTAAGTGCTGGGATTAAAGGCATGTGCCACCACTGTTCAGCTAAACGTAAATTTAAATTACTACATTTAGTCCATTTTAAGTGCTTAGTAGCCACATTTCAAAAAGTCCTGTTGGACAGTTGTGGTATTTAATACATAAGGTACATTCTAAGAAAGAAAACTGCCTCAGAATCATTATATATCTATGTATGTGTATATATATCTATATGTACACATACATAGATATATACACATACACTTTTTTTTTCCTTTTTGAGATAAGGTCTCTTTTTGTAGCTCTGGCTGTCCTGGAACTTACTCTGTAGACCAGGCTGGCCTTGAACTCACTTGCCTCTACCCTCTGAGTACCAACTCTAAAGGCATGTGTCATCACATCCGGCTATTTTATGATTTGGAGTCCTGTGAGTAAATGTTTCAGGGGCTGGTGAAGTGGTGAAAGGAGCTCATTAGATAAAGATGTCAGCCTGAAGACCTGAGTTCGAGCCCTAGACCCACATCGTGGGAGGAGAGAGCGGGGCCAGC
>BDUI01001599.1:117708-129337 GCA_002335545.1 Apodemus speciosus | reverse complement strand
GCCCGGCGCAATTTTTTTTTAAAAAAGGAAATAGGCTGGGAGAGATGGCTCAGTGGTTAAAAGCAGTTGTTGCTCTCTTATTAGAAGACCAGAGTTCAATTCCCACATCCGTGTCAGACAGCTCAGAACAGTCAGTACCTCCAGTACCTGAGGATATGACACTTGCCTTTGGCCTCCAGGGGCACCTGCACACACACCTACACAGAATTAAAAATGATAATGTTTTTCGAGACATGGTTTCTCGGTGTAATCCTGACTGTTCTAGAACTTTCTCTGAAGTCAAGGTGGCCACAGATTCAAAGATTCAGCGGCCTGTCTCCCCAACGCAAGTGTTAAAGGCGTGTGCCATCATGCCTGGTGTGACAATAAATCCGTAATAAATGTTTTGAGTACCACATTTTGCTTCCCTCTCTTCTAAAATTCCAAGAGTTATTCTTGTATCTCTTTTGTCTTGAATAGTGTTAGGTTATTTGTCCCCATGCTGTTGGGAGAGCAGGTGCCACCTGAAGCCCAGCTTTGTGACCGGCACGGACGGGCACCCTGCAGGCTTCGCTGGCCTGTGGCTCTCGTGCTCRTCTTTAAKAGTCTCAGTTGGAAGTACTCATTCAGAACAATCTCCAGGGGATGCTGGAGAGACGGCTCCGCAGCTAAGAGCACTGGCCGCACTTGCAGAGGATCTGGGTTCTGTTCACGGCACCCACGTGGTGCCTCACAACCATCGGTAACTCCAGTTCCAGGAGATCTGACATCCATTTCTGTGTATGTCATGTGCACGAGGCATGTATGCATTACATATGCATGCATACATTGCATAGGCACACATACAGTGTATTGACAGACATGCAGGCAAAACACCCATATACATAAAATCAAATAAATCTTTAAAAAGATCTCTTGTTAATACCACTTCAAAATCTATCTCAGGAAAACCAGAAGAGTTCCTTTATCTTGGTTTGTTACCATGTTTAGAGCAGACCTTAAACAGTAGGTGACAGATGGAATGATTCTGCTTAGCACATTGCAGATACAGATAGCAGACTTGAGTTTAGTTCCAGTTTTTCTGGTTACTATGAGGGGGAAACAGAACGCTACTTATTGTTCAGGCAGATTGTTTTTTCTTCTTGTACTGGGTCAACCTAGGACTTTGGCCTTGCTAGGCAAGAACTCTACCACTGAGCCACATCCCCAACCCTCTGGCAGATTTCAGAGGAAAAGGCAGCTCTTAGAGGGTTGGTTATGACAAATCATGTTCCACAACACATATATAAATGTGAATGTGTATACTTAATATATACCTGGATGTACACTTTGGTACAGATATACATGCATATATCATATGCAAACCCCGCTCATGTGTATACATGTGTACAGTGCACAGTATGTCTACATGTTTTAAGTGCATTAGTCTTAATGAAACAAGGTACAAAATACATGTAGTATTGTAACTGATAGACACGTTTAGTCTTTATGACCTGAAATCCTGGTATGATGAATATCTGGTTCTTTTTCTTTAGAAAGAAAAGTTTGCCAGTACTTCAGAGGAGGCAGTCTCTTTTCAGACGAGTATGCAAGGTATGTCTCACTGAAGTACAAGCAGAAAGTTTTAGGTTGTGTCAKGTGGGACTAGGAGCTGGYTTTGGGTGTGCATAATGTAGTCTAATGTCATTTTGCAAGTTGTAGAATGCACAGAGAAACTGCATCCCATTAGTTTTCTGATGCTTCAAACTCCAAAAATAGTTATTTCTTCTTTTGACCTAAGGCTTGACCCATATTAAGATCTGCATATTCCTGTGAAAGAATGATCTTATCTACAGACAAGCATTGGGTCTGGACTGAGGGAGAAGAGATGCCTAGGACAGGCAGCCAAGTCCTAGGTAGCCTTGTTACATGTGACATATAGATATATAGATATATATTAAGCTTTTACCTTTATCCTAATAGATACTGTAAATAAACTGCACCAAAAGGAGGAACAGTTTAACACRTTGTCTTCTGAACTGGAGAAGTTGAAAGAAAATTTAACAGGTAAGGCTGTGTCGATGGGTGACTAGTCATTACACACAGTAGGGTGCCTAAGAGGAGGTAGTTCATTTATTGTTACAGTAGCATATCTGCCACTCAGATACTGTCTTACTGTGTGCAGCGTAATGCTTGTTTGAGATTTGTAACCTCGAACATGTCTTCTTGTCTGTGTTTTACAAAAGACCAGCATCTACCACCACTCCTCCATACCGATCTCTGTACGCAGCGCTTCACACAGGCCAGCCACGGCTGACCCCTTGCTCCTGGCCAGAGAGTCAGATCACATGACTGCTCTTACTCCCATCGCACTCATTAGAAGCTCTAGTCCTTGCCCAGCAAACTCCGTGTTTTTAGGCGTTTGTCTCAGACTCTTCTTGCCCTCACCCATGGCTCTGAGCCATCTGCCACCTTGCTTTTATAGGACATGTCAGGCCTACCTGGGGGCTTTGACTTGCTTCTTGCTTCTGAGCCTTCCTTCAAGTCTTTTCTGAAATGTCACCAATTCAGAGTTCCATATAATGTGTTACTCCTTCCTTCTTTCAACATCCTTTCTCTACCTCCAGATTTCCTCTTAGCACCACCTCTTACTATTATATCGTTTCTTTCTTTATTCTGTTTATAATCTGTCTCTGCTAGAATGTGATTTCCATGTAGGCAGAGATGGTTGTCTGCAAACATCTCTAGGGTAAGGATGCATTCAATATTTTTTTTGCTATTGACATAACAGTGCTATTTCTTTTCTGTATATTCAGACATGGAGGCAAAATTTAAAGAGAAGGATGAACGAGAAGATCAGCTGGTAAAGGCAAAGGAAAAATTAGAAAATGACATTGCAGAAATAATGAAGATGTCAGGAGATAACTCTTCTCAGCTGACAAAGATGAATGATGAGTTACGTCTGAAGGAAAGGTGTGTATGACTGCTGGAGAGCGCGCTGTGGTGGAGTGAGCGCAGCAGTAAGGTCCAGATAGGGACTGACAGCTCAGGGATGCCGCCTGGGCATGAGCCCTGYACTTGGGAGGGAGAAGGGTGGAGTTCTGTGAGTTTGAGACCAGTCTGGTCTATAAAGTGAGTTCTAGGCCAGCCAAGGCCACATAGTGAAACCTGTCTTAAAAACAAAACAAAACAAAACAAAACAAAATAACCCAGGAAAACAAAAGGCTCGAGGTTGTTTTGTTTTAAGGCTTCCTGGTTCCTTTTCTCATTGTGTTTCCATTTTCTGCTTTTTCTTCTTTTAAGGTGTGTGTGCGTGCGTGCGTGCGTGCGTGTCTGTCTGTCTGTCTGTCTGTCTGTCTGTCTGTCTGTCTGTCTGTCTGTCTGTGTTATTGGGGATTGGAGCTACACTCCCACTTCCTGTCCCTTTTTCCTGAGCCAGCTGTTCAGTCAGTCACCTGTTGGTTTTACTCTCCCGTGGGCTTTAGCTATCCATCAGGCTTGATCAGCGAGTGCTCTCACCAAGCCCCTCACTAGTCCTTCTGAAGTGAGCTCCACCTGCTTAACTTGTTGAGATGACAGAGTTAAGGAGCATAGGAGGGTTCTAGACCTTTCCGTGACTTAGGAAGGCAAGGCACTAATTTAATAATGGCCGTAACGTCTTTTACAGAACCTTAGAGATGTTTGTAACTTTCTTCGCACAATGACAGGAAACACCCACTGAGGGCATGCTGTGTCCTTATTGTTTTATATACAGTATATTTTCTAGCTTCCTATTTTAAAGAAAAAGGAACTGAGGCTCACTTGAGATATCCCAGCTGAGCCACCTGGTTTCAGTGTTTTTACTTCTTTTACTTAGATTTTCCTAGTACTAAAACTTCTTTTATCGTAAGGTCTGCCAATGATAATAATGTCTATTCTTAGGTTCCTTTTTGTTAGTTTGTTTTCTGAGACAGTGTCTCATGTAGTCCTGGCTGTCCTGGAACTCCCTTTATCAACCAGTCCTTGAACTCAAGATCTTGCCTTCGTTTCCTAAGTGTTGGGATTCAATGTGTGTACCACACACCAAGCTTATTCTGAAGTTCTTGTTGCTTCCCCTGTAGCAGTCATTATAAATTAAATATTYAATTAACGAGGCAAAGATTTGGAGAACATTTTAGATCCATTAGAATTTTACTTTGTAAAGTATTAATGCTTATAAAATTATACTGCTCTTCAGCCTTTTACCCACACAGCACAGTTCACGGTCCCYGGGCGCAGGGCCTCCAGCTGCCACCTTGGCAGGTAGCAGATAAGCCAGCATGCTCTCCTGGGCTCTGCTCTGCTTGTTGATTCACTCGATGGCCCTGATTCTAGGCCAGTGTCTCCTGTTCTCACTGTGTCCATGAGGAGCTACATGTTTCCCTTTGTCAGTGTTATGGACGGGCAGGCGCCGGACAACTTCCAAAGTCATTCCTCACGCACTGTCCACTCCCATTTTAAAGACAGGGTCTCTCGGTGGCTAGCTGGCTGGAGGGCCCCAGGGACTGGCCTGTCTCTGCTTCCCTAGTGCTGGGATTATAAGCATGTGCCACCACGCTTGGCTTTTTTATATAGGTGCTGGGGATTGAACTCAGGTCCTCGTGCCTGCAAAGCAAACACTTTACTGACTGAGCTATTTCACCAGCACCCATCTGGTTCTCTTTAAGCAAGAATTATTTATGATAATTTTTGTATTTTCTTTTCCCAAAAGGCATTTAAATAACTTTTTGGTAACTCAGTCTGCTGAAAGTTTGAAACTTATTTTTCTTTCTTAACACTTTTTAGATTAAAAAATAACCTTTAATAAAAACTTTTAGATTTATCTTCATTTTATATGTATAGCTTTTTGCCTACAATTATTTAAGGGCACTATGTGCGTACGGTACCTGCAGAGGTCAGAAGAGGGCATCAGATTCCCACAAACTAGAGTTATGGACGGTTGTGAGCTACCATGTGTGCTAACCAAACCTTGGTTCTTTGAAAGAGCAGCCACTGACTCAGCTCTTTAGCCCTATCTATGTCTGCCTGTCTGTTTATCTATCTGTCTGTCTATCTATCTATCTCTCTGTCTATCTATCTACCTACCTATCCCTCTGAGACAGGGACTCTGTATCTCTCCTGCTGTCTTAGAGCCAGGCGTATGGACCACAGTGGCCTTGAACTCCTCAACATTAACCTGCCTCTGCCTCCCAAGTGTTTGGATGAAAGGCGTGTGTCACCACACCTGGCCTAATATGTTTATCTCACTCATATTCCTTTATTCATCTATTAATATAAAGTAATAAATCCTTACAATTATAGTAATTGTTACTCTAAATGTATTTAGAACAATCACAGTTGCTAAAGTTATTCTTCAAGCAAGTTATTTTTAAGATTTCAGGTATAATTATATACTTATAAATTTTGCAGTCTTTCATATAATTGTTATTTATAGTACATTTCTAATATAACTCTTCAGGTTAAAATACAAGATGTGGTGATGGTTCAGTAGATAAGATAGATGCACAGGTGGAGAATTAAGAGTTCAGATCCCCAGAATCTCGGTGATCCTAGAGCGCCTGTAGTGAAGGGGGAGGTGGAGATGGGAGGCTCTCCCAGCAGGAAGCAGTGAAGAGAAACCCTGCTTCAACGTGGTGCAAGGTGAGGCTGGCACCAAGGCTGCCTTCTGACCTCCATGTGCAGTGCTGCGATGTGTGCATGCCTGGCCTCACACATGATCATGCACACACAGTGGCCATGCATGTACACATATATACATTATGTACATACATAGCATATGCATGTGTCTGTATAAAGAACTATCTGACAATTTATATTGGAACGAATTCTAGATCTGTGGAAGAACTACAGCTCAAGCTTACAAAGGCTAATGAAAATGCAAGTTTTCTGCAGAAAAGTATCGGAGAAGTAACTCTTAAAGCTCAGCAGAGTCAACAGGAAGCAGCCAAAAAACATGAAGAAGAAAAGAAAGAATTGGAGAAAAAATTGTCGGAACTGGTAAGGAGAAGAAAATGGGACTTGTGTGGCCAGGGGACTTGTGTGGCTGGGGGACTTGTGTGGCCGGGGGACTTGTGTGGCCAGGGCACTTAGCCCCTCCTTTGGGTTCTGCAGGAAAAGAAGATGGAAACAAGCTACAATCAGTGTCAGGACCTGAAAGCCAAGTATGAAAAAGCCACTTCTGAGACTAAAACAAGGCATGAAGAAGTTCTGCAGAACCTCCAGAAGATGCTGGTGGACACAGAGGATAAGCTGAAGGCCGCTCAGGAGGCAAACAGAGACCTGATGCAGGACATGGAGGAGCTGAAAACTCAGGCCGACAAAGCCAAAGTATGTTCTGGGGCAGGAAGAGCGCACTTGTGTTATATCTTAGCTAGATTCTGCATCTGTTGTGGCATTTAGTGTTTTGTAACAGCTGCTCTCCCTGTAGGGGAGGGTAATGGCTACAAGGTCTCTTCCCTAAGTGTCCTGTGTAGCCATCACCACCCCCTGTGCTGCTTGTCCCTAGTGGTTGCAACCTCTTACTATTGCCTGGCCTCTGTCTGCTTGCTTGCAGTAGATTCTCTGTTGGGAATGCATCTTCCTCTCGYCTTGGCTGAGCCTGCTCCACCTTGCACTAGGGTGTTTAAACAAGACAAATGTAAGAAAGGCAGGAGGCAGAGGTCCAGGGAAGCRAGTGGGTAGTGTTGGAACTAGAGGGAGCACAGCTGTTGAGCAGGGTCTTATAGGAAGAATTAGAATTCTGAAGAAGGCTTTGACTGTCCCCAGGAAGGCTCTGTGAGCTTACTGACAAGGAAGCTGGGTTCAAATAAATCAAGAAACTATCTAGGGCTAGAAGATGGCTCAGAGGTTAAGAGCACTGGCTGCTCTTCCAGAGGTCCTGAGTTCAATTCCCAGCAATCACATGGTGGCTCACAACCATCTGTAATGGGATCCGATGCCCTCTTCTGGTATGTCTGAAGACAGTGACAGTGCACTTGCATTCATAAAATAAATAAATCTTTATAATAAAAGAAAGGAAAAAAAAAAGAACTAATAGAACCTGGACTTGCAATTTATGGGCCAGGATCGTACCTAAACTCCAATAGGTTCTTTGACTTGGGTAATTTAGTAAAGTTTACCTTTCCTACTACTATTGAACTTTTATATTGCTCAAAAATTTTTGTCTCACATGTTTATTTTAATACATTAGAGAAACGTTTGTATACAAGTTTGCAAAAAATCTGTGAAAGAGAATCTGAAATTATTAAAAACCTCTTAAGGCTGCCTTAGTTGTAGAGTGCCCACCTCCCCTGCCCTAGTATCACAGTCCAGGAACCTAGAAGAAGAGCNAGTGGGTAGTGTTGGAACTAGAGGGAGCACAGCTGTTGAGCAGGGTCTTATAGGAAGAATTAGAATTCTGAAGAAGGCTTTGACTGTCCCCAGGAAGGCTCTGTGAGCTTACTGACAAGGAAGCTGGGTTCAAATAAATCAAGAAACTATCTAGGGCTAGAAGATGGCTCAGAGGTTAAGAGCACTGGCTGCTCTTCCAGAGGTCCTGAGTTCAATTCCCAGCAATCACATGGTGGCTCACAACCATCTGTAATGGGATCCGATGCCCTCTTCTGGTATGTCTGAAGACAGTGACAGTGCACTTGCATTCATAAAATAAATAAATCTTTATAATAAAAGAAAGGAAAAAAAAAAGAACTAATAGAACCTGGACTTGCAATTTATGGGCCAGGATCGTACCTAAACTCCAATAGGTTCTTTGACTTGGGTAATTTAGTAAAGTTTACCTTTCCTACTACTATTGAACTTTTATATTGCTCAAAAATTTTTGTCTCACATGTTTATTTTAATACATTAGAGAAACGTTTGTATACAAGTTTGCAAAAAATCTGTGAAAGAGAATCTGAAATTATTAAAAACCTCTTAAGGCTGCCTTAGTTGTAGAGTGCCCACCTCCCCTGCCCTAGTATCACAGTCCAGGAACCTAGAAGAAGAGCRACACAGCCGCACACTAGCGGTCGGTCAGGGGGACCACAGCACAGTCCGTGGCAAGTGGTAAGGGCACAGTGTCCCCTAATCTGCATGCAACCAGAGCGTCCTCCTATGCTCTCTTCTCAAATATATGTCCCAGCTTGATAGACCATTTAGTGGTGGATATGAGGCCCACATTTGATGTCGCCTGTGTGGTCTCCTGTGTCTTGAGAGGTTCGGTATTGTAGGCTACGGCACAGCAGTCTAGTAGCTATGTGACGCTGCACTGACTTTGGTGGTTTTATATAAAAATCTTTTTTGGTTAAATACTAGGCTTATTCCTCTTTCCAACTGTCATCTGATGACAAACTGTGAAGAATCTGGTGAGACCTAAGGGTGTCACCTCAAACAAGTATATGATGCAGCCAATAAGCTTTATACATCACTTCAGGAGGCCACAGAGCCAGTTAGCCAGTGACCCCAAAATTCTGCTGTCTATTCCAGAAGTCACTAGTTAGGTGAGGCTGTGTAATGTTAAATTTTCACAGCTTCGAATTCAGCTCTCTAGCAGGATTCAGTACATTTCAGGATCTCACTGGGAACATGTCTCCCATGCAGAGGAGGAAAAATAACTTGCTAATATTTATTTTATCACAGAAAACTCTGGGCAGTGGGGGATGTAGACATCATTAATTTGTCTTACAAATTAGTACATTTGAAAATACACTTCATTTAGCCAGCAAGCCCTAGAAATTAGCCTGCATCAGAGTAACGTGTCTGTGACACTGGGACTGACACTCTTAGTCTTTTGATTGTCCTTCCTGCTAAGGACGGGCTTGCACACGGACAGCCCACCTATTAAAATACACCCACTTTTTTTGTTTTGTTTTGTTTTGCCCCTGACATAGTTTTGAAAAAAATCTTCTATGAATCTTTTTTGAGATAGAAATAACCTGACAGAACACTAAGAAAGAGATTCATTCTTAATGTGAAACCCAAAGAAGTTTCTAGAAATGATATCACACATTGTTTCAAAGCTARTAGGCACTTTGCAAAGTTCATTTTCTTTGTCCTGTCCCTTCATGGGCTCTTTCTCCAGTTCCTGCCCCTTCGTTACTCAGATAGTCCTTCAAAGCTTACCATAGGAAATTCTAAGCTTAGTGGTGTAGGTCATAGTAAGTTATTTGGGCTTGCATTTGCCTGCTTGATTTCATTTGTTCCCATTCTTTCCATCTTTTGTCCCTGTAGTCGCTAACTTATTTGTTAACATCAGCCAAAAAAGAGATTGAAGTGATGTCAGAAGAGCTGAGGGGTCTGAAATCAGAGAAGCAGCTCTTTGCCCAGGAGGCAAATGCTTTAAAGTTAGAGAAAGGTTCTCTTTTATCAAAGCTTATAGAAGTGGAGACCAAGATCACGTTGCTCCAGGAAGACCAACAGAAACTGTGGTCAGTGAACGAATCACTCCATTTAGAAAAGGAGCGAGTCTCGGAAGAGAAGCAGGTGGCCGAGAAGCGGTATCAGCAGGAGCACCGGGATAGGGAGTCTCTGGTGGCTGAGAGGGAGAAGCTGCTCAAGGAGGTCAGCGTTGCCCAGGAAGAGCTCCTGAAGCTGCACATGGAGAACGACTCCCTGGAAGCCTCCAAGGCGAGCATGCAGGTGCTGATCGAGGAACTCCGCTTCTGCAAGGACAAGCTGATGGCCATGTCGGAGAAGGCCCGGGCGGACAAGGAGCACCTGGAGGGCCAGGTCAAGAAGCTCACCGCCGAGAACATGGTCTTGATCAAAGACAAGGATGACGTCATTCAGAAACTTCAGAGCGCTTATGAGGAGCTTGTCAAGGACCAGAAGGCCTTGGTCCAAGAGATTGAGGACCTCACAACCGAGAAGAAGTCAGCCGCAGAGAAGCAGATGAGCCTCGATAACACCTGCCTCACCCTAAAGGCAGAGCGCGAGAACCTTCTCCAGAGCAACAGAGACCTGCAGTTTGAGAAGGACACGCTGCGCCAGGGCCAGGAGAAGCTGAGCGCCAGCCTGGAAGCCACCCTGCAGGTCAAACAGCTGCTTAGCACGGAGGCAGAGACCCTGCGCACACAGCTGGACTGCGCCAGCAAAGCGCTGAGGAAGGCGGAGCTGGATATGAGACAGCTCCAGACCTCTAACGCGAGCCTCACKAAGCTTCTGGAAGAGATTAAGACGTGCCGGGCGATCACGGACTCCGAGTGTATCCAGCTTCTCCACGAGAAGGAGAGCTTGGCGGCCTCCGAGAGGACGCTCCTGGCGGAGAAGGAGGAGCTGCTAAGCGAGAACAGAATCATCACCGAGAAACTCAACAAGCACTCAGAAGAGGTGGCACGGCTCGAGATGGGCCTGAACGAGAAGATCACGTACTTGACGTCAGAGAAGGACATGGCTTGCCAGAAAGTCGCTAGGCTGAAAAAGCAGCAGGACAGCCTCTTGAAAGAAAAATCAGCCCTGGAGATACAAAATGGAGATCTACTTGCCGACAGGGAAAGTTCTATGAAGACCATAGGAGATTTGAAAAGGAAGTATGACCAAGAGGCCACAAACAGACGGATAGTTATGCAGGAGAAGATGAAGCTGCTGGGGAATATCGACGCTCTGAAGAAAGAGCTTCAGGAAAGAAAGAAGGAGAACCAGGAGCTGACGAGCAGCAAGTGCGACCTCTCCTTGATGCTGAAGGAGGCGCAGGATGCAAAAAAGACTCTTGAGAAGGAACACACGAGCATGATGCAGGCGAAGGAGAGCTTGAACGCTGAGCTGAAGACCTGCTGCTGCGAGAAAAACATCTTGCTGAGGGATGGCTTGAACCTGCAGGAGGAGTGTCAGAAGTTAAATGAGGAGATTCAGGAAATCCAACAGACGCTAATCCTGGAGAAGGAGGCCAGGGCCAAGGARAGCGAGACCTCTCTGTACGAGAGCAACAAGCTTCACGGGAGGATAGCGCTCCTGGAGGAGGAGGTGCAGGGGCTGAGGGCGTGYAGTGAGCAGCTTCAGACCGAGAACTTTACACTCACCCAGGAGAAGACCAGCTCAGAGCAAAAAGTGGTGGAGATCATTAAGGAAAAGGAGCTCCTGAGCGCAGAGACAGCTCAGCTCGCGGCCAACATCGAGACCCTCAAAGGTGACTTCGCTGCCCTTTCCAAGTCCAAGTTGGAATTGCAAGAACTACACAGCTGCCTCACCAAGATCCTGGATGACCTCCGGCTGAACCATGAGGTGGCCGTGACCGAGAGGGCCGAGGTGCTTCAGGACAACAAGAACCTCATGGCTGAGAAACGAGAGATGATGCTGAGAAATGAGGAGGTGCTGAAGGAGAAGGAGAAGCTGGAAGAAAGCTACTTCATCCTCCAGAAAGAGATTAGCCAGCTGGCCCAAACCAACAGCCACATCTCAGCCAACCTCCTCGAGTCCCAAAGCGAAAACAGGACTTTGAGGAAAGACAAGAGCAAGCTTACCCTTAAAATTAGAGAGCTTGAGACCCTTCATTCGTTCACGGTAAAGTGAGAGGTTCGCGCACCGAGCACCCAGAGTCCTCGCTAACTGTGCACTAACATTAGTGGCTTAGGTGATTCCTCTCCATTGAAACCTAGGGAAATCTACCTGATTAAGCCAGCTGTGTGTGTGTGTGTGTGTGTGTGTGTGTGTGTGTGTGTGTGTGTGTGTGTGTGTGTGT
>BDUI01001598.1:112848-124015 GCA_002335545.1 Apodemus speciosus | reverse complement strand
GTGGAGGGTTAGAGTATAACCTTAGACAAGGCTGAGGTTAGACTCCAGGAGATAGCCTGAGGGGAAGACACTGTGGGTCCCATGAGAGACGTGGGTAGCCCTAGGAGGTTCCTCTTTCAAGAGTGGCTCGCCAGGAAGAGACATGGTACCCTATTCACACAATAAAACACTGGACGTCCTGCTCTGGATTCTGCCTCCAAGGTAATTGCCTCACTAGTTTTTCCCCAAAGGAACAACAAGGAGATCGCGCTCCACATCTGTCACTCAGGATTAGGGAAGATACTGGGGAGAACTTCCTGGGTCTCAGGGTGTGGTGCCAAATGCATTCTTTAGCAAACTGTCAATTTGTGCTCTCCTCACCCTAAGGTCTCAGACAGGGCGAGAACTGTCCTTTGGATGCCTGGGACACAGTCCTTCCAGCCATCAGGAGTTTACGCTGGAGGCAAATGGGGCTCCCTTGGCCTAGGTGACTAAGCCCTAGCCACAGGTATTTTTCACACTCAGTAATAACAGCTCCTTTCACCAAGCGTAGGCAGGACAGGACTGGACCAAATCCCGTTATCTGATCCTCTTTGGGAGCATTAGTCCTATGGGAAGGTGCAGACAGAGGGGCGGGAGGGAGAGGAAAGTACCTTACCTGAACCCGAAGAGCCCCACACTACTGGGGTGCAGACACTTGACTCAGCCCAATGCCCACACAGTCCCCACTCCCTTCTCTTCTGAGATTCAGTTCTAAGAAGAGCCTGATGCTAACGTGTCCTTAATATCATAGACCTGAGGCAGCAGAGAAACACCCTGTAAATCACCTCTCGGTGCAAATCCCTAACATAAATTCAATCAAATTTATAACAAATATGTATGTAACTTATCTCCTGCAGAAGGGAAATCCAACTGCTTCTATCCAAAGGAATAAAGAATGAGGGGTAAAGTCTATAAGGAATTAGGTTTTCTATACATAGAAACAAARATAAAGCTGTGGTGTGTGTGTGTGTGTGTGTGTGTGTGTGTGTGTGTGTGTGTGTGTTTTAAAATGCCTTTTAGAAATGTTATAAGCACTTTTACCTAGTGATAGCTGAGGTTCTGACTTTCCCTGACCTTACGAACAGATAAAACACTCATGAGGTGTAACTCAGGTGTTGTGTTCCTTTTCTATCATGTGGGCCAAGCATAATTTCTATCTGTTCTTTATTATCCTCTACATTCTTTTCTGGAAACTCTAATAACCTAGTTTACACAGTTATTGCAATTCGCCATCTAGAGAAGAGATCAAAGGCTGCTTCATCTGTGAAGACAGCTCTCTCTCTCTGCTGCCTCCCAACTCCACTCCCCATGGTTAAGGATGCTGCAGTGTCTGGTGATTGGCAAGAGAGAACCCTCTAAGGGCAACAGTCCCCCCTCAGACACTGGGGCTCACCCAGAACGGCAGCTGCTGACTGCTAGGTGTGCGTTAGGGATGAGCTAGTAAAGTCGATGGGCAGTGAGTTCGAGTGCCCTAGARTGTCACCTGCTCAGGCCAAGGCTGGAACACTCTCATCCTAGGCCTCTCTGTAAGCTGAGGCCCAGGCCTCCCTGGACACAGGGAGTCTGAAGCTGCCTTCGCCTCTGCAGCTCTCTGGCCTCTCCTCCCATGTTGCCCAGTTTTTCAAACAAAGGCATGTCTGGGAGAAGAAGGGTGCTCATATTTAATAACCCTCAAATCTGGCTCCACATCTGGCTATTGTTAGGCATATTTAAACAGCAATTACAGAGGGACCTCCTTCCTCCTCAGCAACAATCGAGGCCTTTAATCCAGCTAAGACCCGGAGAGTTTAGGGCTGAGCTCAGAGATGAAGATACCAGCTTAGGCAGAGCCTGCTCTGGGCTGGGGGCTGCAACCCAAGATCATGCCTCTCTTCAAATGTGTTCCTCCTGGCCAGCAAAGGGTGGGGTCGGGGGTTGGGGGGGCAGTAAAAGAAGAGGCTGCCTGCCTCGGATGCTACAGCAAGTATGACTTGCAGAAAACTCACACCAGAAGCTTGCCATGTTGGGATTAAGAAGTCAGGCATAAAGGTGATTTGGCCCCATAAGAGCCTAGAACTCGGGCTGAGCCTGGCGTGAGAACTCCTCCATTCAAACCCCTTGGCATTGGAGGTAACCCATGACCAGACCAGAGCAGAACCACAGTCTCTTCAGGGAAGARTGACCAGAGGCCAGGACCGAGTCTGGAAGCAGAAGACAAATGATGTCTTTCAGTTCACACATTCCCACCTCCCCAGAGGACCCAAACTATCCGCTTGCCTGTCCCTTCCCTCCCTGTCAGGCCCAGCTAGTCTCTGTGCAAAATGTGGGAGGGGAGGGGTCTGCAGGRCTCACAGGGCACAGCCTCCTCTGGACCCTGGATCTCCCACCAGGTAGGGAGAAAGCTACTGGGAGAGAGAAGGTAGACACCTCCCCTCTGCTGCCTACTAGGCTACCTCTTTAGAAATGCAATTGTTTTCTAGTTTTCYTGTTTCCAGCTGATGCGATAGCACGCACTTATGGGATACACACATGTACAACRTGTAATGGTTAGAGCAGGTCCACACTCTACGGTTACCATTTCTCCATTGGAACGTTAGAAATCCTCTATAGTAGGCAATAGGAAAGAAGGAATGAAGAGAGAAAGGAAGTTAGAAGGGAGGGGCACTGGGTTTAGAGGGGGAGTCCTTTCTCTTCCTGACAGAGGAGGGGCTTGATCCCCTGCTGCCCCTGGATGGTAAGGCCCCAAGACTCCTTAATAAGGGCACCACAGGACACCAGGGGCCTTCAGACTATGGTCTCCCCAGCCTCAAAAACTTAGAACAGCCAGATGAGTTAACACCTCTCCAGCCTCCAGCCTTCCTAGGTGTCTTCATTTAAGTTTTCTGAGTGTTATTTGGTTCTGTTTAACTATAAAACACTAACAAAAGCCATCGGCATCAACCACAATCTTGGACAAAGGCTCATTTGACTCTAAAGGCACAAAGCGACAGCAGCCAGCAGGTCTCAGGTGCCGAAGTGGACACCCACACAGTTGGGAGGCAACTGCTTAGGAGTACACAGACCTGGACAGGGATTNCTCACAGGGCACAGCCTCCTCTGGACCCTGGATCTCCCACCAGGTAGGGAGAAAGCTACTGGGAGAGAGAAGGTAGACACCTCCCCTCTGCTGCCTACTAGGCTACCTCTTTAGAAATGCAATTGTTTTCTAGTTTTCYTGTTTCCAGCTGATGCGATAGCACGCACTTATGGGATACACACATGTACAACRTGTAATGGTTAGAGCAGGTCCACACTCTACGGTTACCATTTCTCCATTGGAACGTTAGAAATCCTCTATAGTAGGCAATAGGAAAGAAGGAATGAAGAGAGAAAGGAAGTTAGAAGGGAGGGGCACTGGGTTTAGAGGGGGAGTCCTTTCTCTTCCTGACAGAGGAGGGGCTTGATCCCCTGCTGCCCCTGGATGGTAAGGCCCCAAGACTCCTTAATAAGGGCACCACAGGACACCAGGGGCCTTCAGACTATGGTCTCCCCAGCCTCAAAAACTTAGAACAGCCAGATGAGTTAACACCTCTCCAGCCTCCAGCCTTCCTAGGTGTCTTCATTTAAGTTTTCTGAGTGTTATTTGGTTCTGTTTAACTATAAAACACTAACAAAAGCCATCGGCATCAACCACAATCTTGGACAAAGGCTCATTTGACTCTAAAGGCACAAAGCGACAGCAGCCAGCAGGTCTCAGGTGCCGAAGTGGACACCCACACAGTTGGGAGGCAACTGCTTAGGAGTACACAGACCTGGACAGGGATTGCTGCTTCACCAGCTAGTGGCTGGATGCGTGACCCTAAGCAAGCGATTTAATCCTCAAAGGCCTCATTTCCTCATCCACAAAGTGACAGGAGCCACCAGGTCAATGGGTCAGCCGTGATGACCAGAGTACATGAACTCACACAGCAGCTGCCAAAGCCAGTCCCAGGGCCAGCCCCATCTGCTTCTCCTAGGAGCTCGTAAGAAATCCTCTCCTTAGACCCGCTGTGGAAGTCTCTGGGATACGGTGTCCACATTCCCCTTCCAACCAGGGTCTCAGGAAATCTGGCTAGTGTGAAAAATCACTGTCCCAAAGTGGCAGGTATCAAGGGACAAGGGACAAATGTCCTGTAAGCAGGTTGTACATGATAGGAACTGTCACCTGACTTTTTCTGCACATGATAGGAACTGCCACCTGACTTTTTCTCTACTCCATGATGAGCCCCAGACTCATGAAGACCAAGTCACTTCTCCAATTCCAATAAAGCTCCACTTATGTGACAGGAAGCCAGAGGCACAGCCTTCCCTCTGAGCTGTGCTGTCTGCCTTTAAAGCTCAGATCGTGAGGTGAAGCACGTACAGACCTTCCCAGGAGACTAAGCGGAGGGCAGTGTGGCTCAGAACTCTAATTGCCCACGCAGCCCACAGAGAAGGCAAAGAGGCTGGGAACAGCCATTGGCCCTCCAAACACTTAAGCTTCAGAGCCTCTGGGGCAGCAAAAGGCTCCCGAGGGACAAAGGAACGAGCAGGGCATGCCGTCGGGGCACGCAGGTGTCTGCACTCTCGGGAATCTTTGACCTGTGCATTAATGCTGCTAAGAACTTCCCATACCATACGTGAGATGCTCTGCTAGTCAAGAAACTCCGCTCTATTCTTCTGGCCTCAACTTCTCCATCTGCAGAGAGCAAGGGGGAAGCACACCCAGGCATAAGGGCTTTCTCCCCTTCCCCAGCTGCACCAGGGCATCCCATCCCTCCTGAACTTTAGCCATCACTGCAGCAAGAGGCCAGCAAGCCCGCCCAAGCCCGGGGCTGCCGAGAAGGGAACAGACACGTGCGGACATTTCGCGGGGAACTCAAAGCCAGCATGGATGCTGTTCTGCCTCTGCCTGACCATGTTCCTGCAGTCGAAGTCCTCCGGGCTGAGCTGAGTCTGCCTCAGTCTCCCTCCTGGCAAGAACCAGGTTCCAAATAATTGCCTACATAGCAAGACACATGGCACAGTAAGCTGCTCAGGCTTGCTGCAGCCCCACTTAAAATCTGACCACCTACCTCATCAGAACCATGCCAGGCTGCCCAGAGCCTGCCGCCCTGGCTTGCCTACCCTCAGCCATGCTGATGATTTTTAACTGCCCCGAGAGCGTGCTCTGTGTGGTGGTTTAGATGAGAACGGCCTCCACAGGTTCATATGTTTGAAGATTTGGACCCTAGTTCGTGGCAGTATTTGGTAAGGGTTAGGAGGCGTGGCTTCATTAGAGGCCACATGCCACGGGCTTTTAGGGTTCAAGAGTCCACACCATTCCCAGGAAGTTCTCTGTGCCTCTCCCTCGTGCTTACAGATCGCAGTGTAAGCTCTTAGCTGCTGCTCCAGCGCCTTGCCTACTCGCCCGATGCCACACTCCTCAGCCCGAGGGTCACAGACTCTAACCCTCTAGAAACAGGAGTCCCAGATTAAAGACTTTCTAAGTTGCCTCACTGGTGGTGTCTTGGCATGGCGAAAGAAAGGTAACTAAGGCGCTCTGCCTCGTGCCTCGGGGACTTTTTGTGTCGTCAGGCCCCTTCAGGAATGCTCTTCTCCTGGGGGGCTTCCTCCTTAGCCTAAAGGTCTCAACTCAAAACCATGCCCCCAGAGAAGCGCCCCCCCCAACGCATCACATGACCCTGCTGCCCCTCCTCCTGCTCTCCTGGCAACCCGCTCTTATCTTTTTACCTCTTTACTCAGGCTTCGCCAGAGTATTTTCCCTTGTCCAATGAAACGTCAGCCCCAACAGRTGGGGACCACCTTTTTACCCACTTATGTTCAGTGCCTCGAACACTCCGCACAGGAGATAAATACCTATAGAGCAGGCCAACTGATGGCTGAATCTACATGAATCCATCAGTGATGAGTTTTCAGAGGAGGGACAGCAAACCGGCCATCACTGTCACGAAAAGTCAAAGAAGGCAGCGGCATCCCCACTTGAGGGGAGAGGAGGGTACAGGCAAGCGGGCTCCAGCCTCCCTGACAGAGACTGGCCAGGGCAGACAGCAGGTTGCATTAAAGAGCTTGCCATAGGATTGGTCGTAACGTTCATTCTGTCTGCCTCCCACCGGCTCCTGCACACCAGGGTATCTCCACGAGTCAGGGGTTGATGACCACTGTGTGCAGGCTGGGGCTGAGCCCTAAGAGGACCTTTTCCCTTCAGGTCTACCTGTACCTTGCCACGGCCTGTTGTGGCTTCACGGTGGTGAGCAGCCACAGGGGGCTTCAGACTCTGTGAGGACAGACCTCGCCCTGCTTCAGTCTCCAGCTCTGGAGTTCCTGGAGGCAGGCAGCTGCCCGATTCACAGAGCATTTGCCTTCCATGGGAGCCCACGAGCCTCCCTCCCAGGCTTCTATTTGAAACACGCTGTGATGGATGTTCATGCTAAGGAGATGACTAACAGCTGCGCTCCGTGTACTTGGGCCAGGAGAAACCTCTGTTTGCTCACCAGCTAAGAGGCAGCCATGGACACGGACAGATCTGTACGTGTTGTGGCTTCCTGCTAGAGCCACCGCTTGTCTGAAGTCTTCTCATGCCACTATCTCATTCCAAGGAGGGGCTGCGGACAGCACAGGCCTTTCCTGTGCTCTGCCCTGCTCCCCTGCGCCTGCCAGGGGGTATTTATAGAGCTGTGCAGCCAGGAGGCTGAGCTCCATTAGCAGGGTGTAAATAATGTTTGCTCTTCAAAGGCCAGGGCCAGCCAGTCTGTGAGGTCTGAGTCAGTCTGCTGGCCTTAGTCCTCTTCCTGATAACTTCCATAAAGGGCCAAGACCGCCTTTTTGGTATGCGGGGCTTGCCAACAGCACCCCAGCGTGATTTTCACAAGAAATTGACTTTTGCCGCTGATATGATTCTGTCCAAGCTCAGGAGAGGGGAACAGAGAGGAGGGGAAAAAAGAAGAAAATGTAATCATGACCCTGGAGAGAACATAGCTCAGGCCAAACCATACAAAGACTCGAGAATACAAAGGCAGGGTCATTAGGGACGGCAGGTGAGCCAAGGGCATACATGACCCTAGTGGCCAACAGACTTCTGCCAAACTGCAGGGGCCCAGGGATGTGGCTTAAAGCCCTAGGGTTGAGCTTCCTCTGGATGTGGGAGGGGCCTAAATGAGATCGTGCATGGACAATACTCAGCATGGAGACAGACAGTGGAGGCTCAGGAGCTGTCTAGAAGAGCCAAGTGTGGAGGCTCTGCAAATAGTGGTGACACAGCCAGTTTCTAGCCTGTCGCCCACTGAACACTGCCTTTTGATCCAGTCAGAGGAGGAGAGACCAACACCAGGCTCCAGCCATTCCTAACAGTGGAAAAGGTCACCCCTGCTGTCTGTCTGGCAGCCTTGCTACTCAGGGAAACTGAGTCTGAACATGGCTGTGGGGCAGGACTCAGGGGCCATTCCAGGAACATGGGTTGCTTCTTGCTGAAGGTCCGGTTTTAATAGACTCAGGGAGAAGGTGGTGGGTACAAGAGGGGAAGATCATGTTGTCTGCTGTTAGAGCGACCAGTGCTAACTCCAACGTCTAAGATGCACCTTTCCTGACCAAATGATAGCCAGAGTGCACAGGAGTATTTCCTGCCACAAGATATACCCTTCCTCCCTGACACGCTCCCAGAATCCTTATGGGCAGCAGTAGGCATATGTTTGCAGAGAAATTGAGGCTCAGAAAGGACAAATCCTTTGCCCGTGATCACACAGCAAGATGGCAGCAAGGCTGGACCCTAACCTACATGATACACCTAAACCAATCCTCGATGCCTTTCCTACCCGGCTGTCCTCCCACCAGTGCAGACTGTCAAAATCTGGGCTGTTTAGACAGATAGAGGGATATATATGACACACATAAAAGCATTCAACAAAACACCAGACTCCGTGGAAGCAAAAGATTCAGATGGCAAACGTGAAATCCACTCCCCAAAGTGAAGATGGAGGCGTCAGGATAGGGACCACGAGAATTCTTAAGAACACCAAACCATGGGGAACGAAGAAAGCTCAGGGTGGATTTGAGGAGTGGCTGAAGTCCCAAGCGGGTTATGTGTGACCRGCAAAGACCAATGCCACAGCAACAGGCAGAGCCTCCCTCCCAGCAAAGCTCAGAGCACGGCAAAGGCTCCTCCAGTCCAAGCACAGGTGCTTACGAACAGCCGGCCAGGGAGTACATTGAACAAGGACCGGTGCGCAGAAAAACCAGGAAGTGCAGTTTCTTCCTCCTACATGACTCCAGCCTGAGCCCGCTCCACTCCTGAGACAGCTAACCCCTCCTTCTGATGGAATAACACATGGAGTCGCGCTGGTACCCCAGAGTACACATGGTCACCTGATCCCAGCTTTTCCGTATTTGTGTCAGCATGTCTGGCCTTAAGTCCCTTGTCACCCTAGTCAGGTTTCCAGGACCAAGCCATGGAGGACACATTGAGTAATCAAAGAAATTATAGCATGCTCACACTGGGCACGCCCCAGCTATAAGAGAATGAGTTGTGTTGTGCCAGCATAGGCAGACCCACAGGGCATCCACGAGTAGAGAGTATAGGTAGGCCAGCAGCTAATATGGCGCAGGGAGTCTAAAAAGCCAGGAATGTGGAGACCTGCTCTCTACCACCAATCTCAGCCCTGCCATCTGGTCTACTCTCCGGGGGACAAGGGAGATCTGCAAGACTGCGTGGTGATCCTGCCCTCTAGCCACTAGTGCCAGCAGGTCAAAGGCAGGAGACCAAGATCGGAGTAGTCCCCATCCCCTACCATGGAGTCTGGAATGGGTCTGCCACCTCACTCTGCCACTGGGCCCAGCTTCCTCCTGCAGCCGACCTACATCTTGTCACGCTTGCTAGACAGCCCTGCCCATGGCTTCCCAGGCTGTCTATATAGTCAAACCTCTAATTACCCTGGGGGAGGTGCCCTTGGCCGTAAGAGCAAACCTGAGGAGAGGGTGACTGGGTAGGAGTGAGGGAAGCCTGGGTGTCTGCCAGTCGCCGTGGCCTGCTCAGGGATTCTGCGCTGCCTACTTTCACTGTGCAGAATTTCAAATGCAGATTAGAGATTCGAACTTATCAAGATCTCAGGTACCCACTGCCCAGCTTCAGCTGACAAACCAGGGCACAGAGCGCAGCCCAGTGCCTGATCCCCACCCCAAGATCATTTTATAGCACCTTGAGAAGATGATGATGGTGGTGATGGGGTGTGTGTGTGTGTGTAAGAGAAAGACAGAGTCTCACTAAGTATCCCAGGCTGGCCTTCAGCTGCCTTAGCTTCCTGTATACTTAGATTATTGGTGTGTGCCTCCACACCTGGCTCATGTTTTAAACTTACAAAGAAACTGTATTTCTATACTGCCCAAGTAATTAAAATTTAATAGAAAGCTAAAGGGTCTAGTTTGAACGAGTCCATAGCTTTTCCATGACCCTGACCCTTGGCTGGGTCCAGAGGCTGATCATGTAGCTTGAGCTACCCCTGCAGTGGGCTAGCTCTCTACTATGCTGTTTGAATGGAATGCAGAAGTCACAGATGTACCTCACGTCACTTTGGGGCTTTGCTCAGCCTGGGACAGGCCTCCCTTGAGTTTAGAATTTTATAATTTACTGACTCTTTTACTTATTGGTGTGGGACGGGGTGTAGACATGTATATATGTGGGTTTTAGTGTGTGTGCATGTGTGCACACAGGTGGATGTGTGTGTGTGGGATCAATATTGGGTGTCTTCTTCAGTTGTTTTCTACCTAACCTTTAAAAAGAACATGTTTGTATGATTCATCTGCAAGTCCATCTCTGCACCACCTGCATGCCTGGTGCCTGAAGAGGCCAGAAGAAGGYATCGGATCCCCTGGTACTGGAGTGATGGGTGACTGTGAGCTGCCAATCAAACCCATGCCCTCCAGATCAGTGTGCTTAACCACTGAGCCACCTCTGCAGCAACTAAACCTGAAGCTCCAGCAATCACCATGTGTCCACCTCCTAAGTGCCCACATTACAAGCACACGATACTGCGCCTGATATTAGGAATCCAGACTCGGGCCAGTGTGCCGACAGGAAAACACTTTATCGGCTAAGCCAGCCCCCTAAGCCCTTAGTTTTTATTTACTTATGTATTTGGTTTTCTGAGACACATTTTAACTCACTAGAGAGCCCAGGCTGACAAGACTGTGCGTGTGCATGTGCATGCATGTTTGTGTACATGAGTGTGTGTGTGCACCTACAACAATAATGAAGATGCCAATAATTTGAGAGAGGGTGTGGAAAGAAGCGAGAAGGAGGAATGACAATGAGGTAATACAGCACCCAWGTGTGCATTCTTAAAATAAAAAGTGTTTGCATTAAAAAGAGAGAAATCGTTACCGACGCCTCTGATTTTAAAACATTCTTTTAATATAAAAGTATTTATAAGAAATGGAGTGATAAGAGCCCATGGAAATCACTGGTGAGATCAGCCACAGCGAGAAGTAATAAGTGTGCAGCGGCTTATTATGAGGAAGGCCACCCCCTGCCACCCGTGACATCCTTGTTGGTACCACTTCCGGGAACTGAAGCCCCTCACCCACACAGTGAGAGCAGAAGGGGGGCTCTGCCTRAGGTCATTTCCACCCAGAGAAACCTCAAACGGCTCAGAGAATTTTTTGTTTTTACACTAAAAAAATGACCAGATATTTAACAGAATGCCAACCATGGAGCCTTCGAACCACGCGGCAAATGCCACATCSGCGCAGACAGGCTTTGGGAGCTGTGGGAGCAGGGAAGGCCTGCCCTCCTGGAGRGGTAGGCYTCCCACCCTGAAAGAGAAGTTTTCCAAAYGCCCCAGCAGGGGGCTGCGGGCCACTGAGCATAAAGCATGAGAATATGATCCACACCCCGGCCTCACCGGCACTGAACATACTATTCCAAGCAATTTTCAAAGTATTTGTTGAAACGACAAACTTTTTTTGGAAAGCCAGCGTTTGCACTGGTTAAACAGCAGTAAGTCTGGAAGGTCATGGCGACCTCTGAAATCCAAACCTCTCCTCTCATCTCAGTAAAACAAAACCGAGACCAACAAGGCACACGTGACTCGTGCCTTCAGAGTTAGTGGGATTCATATATGACTACAAATTTCAAATTACACGTGAGATTTAAGTGTCGAGTACCCGCAGAACTGCATGC